>JAOEHY010031733.1:0-60330 GCA_025447955.1 Psilopsiagon aurifrons | reverse complement strand
GGTGAGGCACTGGAATGGGTTGCCCAGGGAAGTTGTGAATGCTCCATTGCTGGCGGTGTTCAAGGTCAGGTTGGACATAGCCTTGGGTGGCATGGTTTAGTGTGAGGTGTCCCTGTCTCTAGCAGGGGGGTTGGAACTAGATGATCTTAAGGTCCTTTCCAACCCTAACTATTCTATGATTCTATGATTGTAAGTATACATGATAGCAGTATATGGTAGGGATTTGTCACCTTTCCAAGATAAACAGTAGGTAAGTACCATGATTGTATGGCTTGCCAGTGTTTTGCTTAGAGTAGTTTACAATATAATAGTATGATGAGAAAATTGTGAAAAAGATAATCTAGAATTATGTGAATGTCTAATTTTTGTTCCACTGCCTAAATTGAAAATCAAGAGCAAATCTTGTCACTTGGCAGTAAATGAAAAGTTCTGTTTATGCATAACTTTGCACTTCCTTCATTTTGAGTGGTTTGGATTTTCAACAGTAAAAAAAAAAAAATCATTTCAGAACGACATTTCATTCTGAAATTTGCTAAAATTTATTTTTAGAAGTCACCACAATTTTTCAGACACTTCAGGTTGACTTGAAACTTCTGGGTTTTGTTGAGCTGGCAGATGAGTGTTTGCCAGCCTCAGAAGCATGAATAAAATCAAGCCTGGAAAAGATGCCCTCAGGAAGACCTTTAATTCACCTTTAACTTTCAAAAAATACCCATCAGTTTAACTTTCTTTACCTGTGTCTAATGTTTGTCATGCTTCTCAATGAATGAAGAGCCGCTGATCTTTTGAAAAGCAGGTCTTTAAAGTTATTGTCTCACTGAAGTTAACTTTCTTGTCTAAAATAATTGCCATCTCCCCTTCTTCATTTCAGCAGGAACTCAGGGAATGAGCTGCAAGTGTATTATGCCTCTCCAAGGAGCTATCAAGATTTTTTTGAAGCTATTCGCAGAAGGGAGGATACATTCTATGTGGTGTCATTTCGGAGAGTAAGTGTAGTAGTTGGCCTTTTATGTGTATCCATAAGACTGTTTCTCACACTGAGTGTATTTTCTTCTAAAACAAAAGATGACCTAGTCAAGGTTGAATCTAAATTTGGTTCTTCATAAGTGATGCTTCTGTATATCTTTTACAGTAGTATGGCCAGATTTGCAAAATACGCCCATCACAGTTGGGAATGGAAATAGAGCTTTGCAGAAAACATTGTAGCGCTAGGGCAAGAAAGCACAAAATTGCATGAACCCTCTGGTTAAACACTCACACATGTTAGCAGTCCAAAAATTGGAATAGTTAACTGGATATTTATTCAATAGGTGTATAAATCTTTTGTGCTTCTTGGTATAGGAGTAAATGTACCATGTGCACATATTATTTCTGCTAGCTTAACATAATATTATTTCTGTCTTCCCCTAAAATACTTGCATTTGCGGTTTGTATGTCACATACTGCACCTGAACAGGACTGCATGCAATGGCACCATTTTTCTGCTGTTCTATGTCTCGCAAGTCAAGACAAGCAATTCTGCTGTCTCTGCTGGGATACAGCAAAGGCTTGTGCTACACACACAGGCACATCATCACATCTGCTGTTCAGTTAGTGACCATAAAAGCTGTTTTAAAATTGAATTCCAGGTATTTGATGATGGTACTTTATGTACTGCAAGCCTGAGTGATGTTGAAGCCAGGACAGCTAAAGTAGTGAGAAGCTTCTTGGAATCTGGTGATGGAGATGATCAAGTCAAGTGGTGGTCGAAACGCCAACTAGTGGTTGTGACAGTTTATTCTCTCCCTTTTCCAGAGGTCTTCATGAGTCCTTATACATATCTATAATACATCTTTGTCCTGGCCTGAAATTGGAGTCTTGACTTGATAAGTCTGCCTTGCTATTTTGCGTTTGTAATACTAGCTTGGAATTGTTATATGTGTGCTCATGACCAGCCATGGTTTTCATAGGACCCTGTAATTGCATTTGTTTCCTCATCACAGGAGTGTCCTGAGAGGGGTCCCACGGTGGTGGAGGGCCAGTCGTTGCCATTACAGCAGCTTATATAGCTGCAACCAATTCTATGTAAGAGCATACGGATAAGCAAAACTAGTTCTAGCAGTTTCTGTGTTGTCATAGTTCTAGCAATTTGTAGATGCCATAGGTATGCAGGTAACACAACCCAGATCAACCTGGTCTTAATTTGTGACATACACGTCTCTAGAAAACGTTCAGGCAAAATAAAAATAGCGGTGCTCTTGTTAGGTTTAGGGTTTTATGCAGAGTAGAAATACGAGGTTAGTTTCCAGTCTTGGGATTACTGGCTTGTGTCACAAGGCTGGAATTTTGTTATTAAATGCTTGGCATGTTCTGCTGTTCTTTCAGCTAGCAACACAAATATAGTCAGCACCAGGCTCCACGTATCCTGAGGATGAGTAGAAGGGAGTGGAGAATTGATATAAAAGTTTTTCTGGAAACTCCGAACAAAAAGCAGAGTAGTGTTTGTCTAGTTCTTCAATTGTGACTGTTGCTCTAGTCCACCTGAATGCTTGCATGGGTTCATAGGTTCTGTTTACACTGTCAGATTAATGACCTGGAAGTTGCCAGCTCTCATTTTGACTTGCAGAGCTGTCCCTGGAAACAGAGTGTCCTGTGCCACAGAATCTCTACTGCTTGGGTCTGCTCTATTGCAAGGACAGGACAGGTGTGGGGACTTTTAAAATCGTGTAGAAAATTTATTTGGTAGCAAAGCTGGTGTTATTTCTGTTTATGAATGAAACATCCTCAAATCAAAAGTAGTTTTATGCATTGCCTCATTTTTTATTTTAGCAGAGTGAAACTAATCTAATGACAAGCTCTGCCCAAAGGCATTTTTAAATTCCTTGCTTGGGTTCTTTTCTGATTGCAGAAGAAGGGACTCCTGCGCAGCCCAAGAGGTGCCATCAGCAGGGCCCCGGCATGGGAAGTGCCCTTTCACATTCTCCTTAGGACTGCTGACTTCATATTCTTTGCACCACAATTCCCTTTTCACTGATGATTAGGAGCGGAGAGAGGCGCTGATTTCTTCCTCAGTGTTTCAGAACAGAAACTTGCTCCCTTGTTGCTTGCTTGTTTGTCCAAGCTGGAAGGCAAGGCCTGGAGATGTTCTTCTCATTTTGTTCTCCTGTCTGGCTATTTGCCCTGCTGACACTCCCAAGCACTTAATAAGATGTTAAAAGCCATATACAAAAAAAACAGGAATCATCCAGCTGAGAATTCCAGGGAATGGATGGATCTGGTATTTGGTGATGGTCGTGCTCCAAGTGGGAGGAGGGACTGAGGATCCCCAGAGATCACTTCCACCTGATGTCTCTGGGATCCTCATTCCACATGCTTTCTGCTCTGTGCAGTATTCCATAACCACGCATCATTCCTGTGTACATGTGATGAAATCTGACGCATTTTCTGTGTGTTTTCTGCGTGTTCTCACTTGCACCACAGGAGCTGTGCCCTGAGTTCCTTGGACTTCCTAGAAAGTGGCATTTGCTAGGGCTGCCCATGCTTCTCATATAGTAGAACTCAGCCAAGGCTTCAGAAGGTGCAAGGTAAAGGAGCAAATCTCCCATGCACTGTGTCATCCTCTCTCTGGTGATACACCTGTAACTACCTATAGGACTGATTTTTTTGTGATCTCATCAGTTTTACTTTCTCTTGTTGCCTTGGAAGGCTTGCGTATGTACAGTTGGAGTTTGATTTTATTTTCTTTTATAAGGAGAAGAGAGGCAAATAAAGTAGTATTTGGGTCAGCTGAGTCTGTATGAGAAGCAGAGCTTTGACTCTAGGACTTTAGAGAAATTAATTTTCTGCTATTGCCAGGGGAATCTGTAGTGCCATTTTTAAATGAGAAGAAATACGTAACTGAAAGTGAATAAAAAAAGAATTCTTGAACTGAAGCAGTGCTGTCTCCCAGCTCTGCCAGACCACAGCAGCCAGCATCCCTCCTAGGCAGGGCTCACCACTGTGTATTTCTTGAGATGTTTAACTTTTAGGCAGTTAACTTTTCTTGCTGCTTAACTTTTAGGAAGCCATTTTTTTTCAGTGGTCTTATAGCATTGCAGAAACTGACACCTAGCAATGTAAAAAATGCGCATTCCCCACTGTATATGTTCACAGCTGGGCCCTCTGCTGTCCCCAAATGCTCCAGCATTCAGAAGCTATGCCTTTGCAATGGGTCTATAAATTGTGCTGGTTTGGGTTGGCTTTGGGAGAGCATTCAGAGCTGAGAGGTCTGTGCAGTGAGCACCAAGAGCAAGATGCAGTGCTTCTGTGAAAAGGTACAGCAGTTTGAGCTCTGCTGAAGCACGTTGGAGTCTGCAGTTCCTGGACCGTGCTGAACCTTCCTTCCATTTCTCCCAGGTCTGAGAGGCAGAACTGAGTCTGTTACACTGGCAGCATCTTTGATTGCTGCCCTTTAAGGTCTGTGATACCAAGTCTGCTTGATCTGTTCCAAAACCCCAGTGAAGCATGGCTGCAAAATTCCAGTTAGTTGATACAGTGTGCTCTGTCAGCTGAGAGATAGGCAGCTGGCTGCCCTGCAGTTCTCCTGTGAGCCTGGCACCCAGACAGTTCTCTCTCAGAGCCCACATCTGTTTTGCCGTGGAGTATTCAGACCTGGAGATTATTTCTAGAATTACTTGAATAGAAGGTAATGAAGTAAACCATTGGAAAAAACAAATCCTTTCCAATTTGTTTTGGCCTGAAAATGCTGTTCCAGATCGTCCCACTCGTGTGGTTAGGATCAGAGTCCCCACAACTTGCAGTGATTAAACAGTAGATTTCCCCATCCTGGAAGATTCTGTCAGTGACCCTGTAATGACATCTATGGAGCCTTATTAAGGACAGTGGCAGTTTCAGGGTAAGCTTGTAATTACTGTTCTTAAGGAAAGCGTGGTTAAAAGTTTGATTCTCTTGGGAAATTTAAAAGGCTGCTAGCCTTTCCTCTCACTACTTTCTTCATTGATTTCAAAGTGCAATGCCTCCTGATACCCAAGTTTGTGACTTGCAGTTAATGCAGCACGCATACAATATCTTACAGTATATTGCAGTAAAAAAAATAAATATTAAAAGGTGATTCTGGTTAGAGCAGGAGTGATGCTGGCCTGATGGAAATCAATGGCAAGCCTTTACCAACTTAATTAAGACCAGAATTTCACTTTGTAAATATCTGCTTCAGTGCCATAAACCATCGAGCTTCAGGGAAACGTATTATTATGGATTAGAATTTCTGGTCCTACAAGCCAACATCTGCAGTGAGCATTTAAGGATTTCTCAAGTTCCACAAACAAATTTTCACTGAAGTGATTTAGCCAAATTTAAATCAGAACTTTTGTTCTTTCTTTGTGTGAATACTCAGTGTGAGAGGAAAAAAAATATCTATGTTGTGTTTTGCTTTTGTTGGCAATAAGTCTTTGCTGCATTAATTGTATTTGGGGTGATATATTACTTTCAGGCAGCAAAAAATTATAATGCCTGCCTTTGACGTGGTTGTGTAGCAGTAGTTTGCTGTGGCTTGCACACAGTAATGGCAGTAGCCTGAGACAGGTTTGCATTCACTGCACTCTTGATGCCATCTACGTACTGGAGGCAAAGCTGCTTTATAAGAAGTCAGCTTCAGATGATGTTTCATAGCCAGAAATTCAGTCCTAACCGTATACTTTTCCTCCTATTCTGTTGCACTTGACAGTGGTGGTTTTCACTGAACATGAAGTTCTCTGCTGTTGACTTTGTGAATTTCTGTGGACTGGGATGTATAATTTGGTCCTTCATTCAGATAAAATGCACTGATTAGACTCATATAGTCCTGCTGCTCTGAAAGACGTTAGCTATCTAATACGTTTGAGTCCTGAGGGTTTGCAACTGCTGCAAGATAACATGCATTTTTTTGACATATTTTACAAACTCCCCTTTCTCCTGGGGAGCCTAACCTTAGCTATTCAGAGAAAAAAATTGCTTTATCCCAGGGTTTTAAGAGCTTGTCCTATATTGTGTACAGGTGCTGAGAGTAATATTTGTGGAAAGAACTGAGGCTCAGGGCATAGCTTCTATGATAAGATTGTCTGTCGTTTTCAGAGCAGAGGTCACCCGTTAGCCTCTCTTCCCTGTGAGGCCAACCCTTGCCTCCCTGGGAAAATTCGAGGAAGCAAACGGTGTGTGTGATTGTGCTTCAGCATGCCCTGAAGCTCTGCAAACCAGCCTCTTTTAAATTATGGATGTATTTGACTTGCAAATTTGAAACTCCGTTATGAAAACCTCTTGTTTCCATCAAAGTGTCACTGGTGAAAATGAGGTCTGACCTGCTGCATTCTTTGTTACAAATTCCCTCTTTTCTGGCTAAAGTGTGAATTCTTTCTGTGTCAGAGAGAACTTTCTCCTCCCAAATCCTTGGTGTTCCTATGAAAACAGTGAAGCAAGCTTGCTTTCTGATCTTTCTTGAACTGTTATACTTCCTCTTGTGGAATATTCCTGGTAGGTTAGGAGTAGGGAAAGATGACTATCAAAGGGAGGTGGTGTGGAGAAGGTTTCTCTATGGCCTTCTGGATACTCAGCTGGGGAAGATGTTGCTTTTGGTAGCATTTTAAGAGCTTAGTCTAAAAACCTCCAAAAAGAAATATAATAATCTAATATTCAGTCTAAAAATTTATGTTGGTCTATGGAGCACAAATGGCTTTACCTCAGTCCTGGGATTATCAAAATACATGTGTATGAGAACAGCACAACTCCCAAGTTTAATTAACAGGAAGCTCCAAGAAGTTTTTGTAGGTTTTCAGCTAAAGGGTATCAATTCTTCAAAAGCATTTCTATCCATGCCTTCTATTATTTTCCAGCAAAACCTCTGATTGCTTCACATTTCTCCCTGTTGTTACTCTGCAATGCCTAGAGGTTGTGCTCCCCTGTAAGAACGTACTTCCATGAGTGAAGTAACAAAAGGCTATGCATGTGCTCTAGCAAGCAAGCAGGCTGAGTGAAGAAGAAAGAGGAGGAACCAGGCAATGAGACGCCTTGGATGTGCAGCAAGTGGAAACCAAAGAGGAGCAGCCAGCAAGTACCAGTGCAATGTAGTGTTTCCCGGGCAGCAGCTGTTTGGCTCAGCCAGATGTAAATAGTGATTAGGATGGACCTGAACAAGGCTGCAAAATGTGTTTCTGAGAAGGGAGGTAATGCCTGTCACATCAAGTGAGGTTTTGTTTCCTTTGGAAGTGTCTTGTCTGTTCCTAGCTCTCCAAGGCATTTTGGAAGCAGTCTTAGTCATTCTAATTTTTATCTCTTTGGATCCCTTGAAACCCCACTGTCTTCCAAATCAAACTGAGAATGAGTGTGGTGTTGAAGACAGATGTATAAGCAGACAGAAAAGTTCTTAGAATGTGTCTGGCATGGAGCAAAAGATACTCTTGGGGTTTGTGTGTATAGTCTTGATTTGTTTGTCTTCTATATGGTTGCTGGAACTTCATGAATCATATTAATGCTGTCACTAAACTTCTTTCAGCCTTATATGTCCCAGGCCTAACTAATACTTTGTTATTTTTAAACTAGTATTTGGAAGGACAACATACACTGTAGATAATTATAGTGAAAATAAAACATACTGCAGAAAATGTCTCCAGAACCCAAACTGGTTGCA
Organism: Psilopsiagon aurifrons; assembly: GCA_025447955.1. Taxonomy (NCBI): domain Eukaryota; kingdom Metazoa; phylum Chordata; class Aves; order Psittaciformes; family Psittacidae; genus Psilopsiagon; species Psilopsiagon aurifrons. The sequence continues at coordinate 52,694 of JAOEHY010031733.1, read as the reverse complement.
GACAGACGTGACCAGTACTCTAGTATACATATATTTAAAATATGCTGCATGCTTGACAGACAAAGAGTTGTGGGCAAGAAATAGAGGAAGATTGTTGGTTTTGGAAAGCCTCTATAAAAGAACCACTGCTTATGAAACTGGTGTAGACATAGGCTAGAGAAGTATAATTGAGAAGTGTGGGAGGAAGATGTGATTATAAAATGGTAATTGTCTCAGCAAGGAAGTGACAGCAGTATCTCACTTATTAAGAATAAAGAACAAACAACTGCTGACATCAAAGTGAGCAGGAACACAAGTTTATCCACAAACAAGTAATGTGCATTCAATTAGAGCAGGCAGTGAAAATGCAACTCTGAAGCAGTGCCTTTCCTTTAGGTTATTTACTAAAGCTTCATAATTTCACAAGCTTAATAATGCATTAATAATACTTTAATAATGCTAGGTAATAATGCTTTTTCCTTTAGTGATAACTTGGTATTCACTGAAGAAAATTTGGCTTAAATTATATTGAACAGTTCCCAGAAGGGAATGATAGGCTCTTGCTTTTATGATCTGTAGCAGTATTTAATTATGGAATTGATGATGACCAAGCCCTAGCTGCATAAAGACAAAAAGGGTGCCTTCAACTCTGGAGCTACAGTAGACACTATGGCGTTGACTTGTGTTTGGTAGGAGTGAGCTTTTGAATGAAAAAATTACCTTCATGATATTTTATTTGCCTTGAATTAAGTATACACAGAGAGCACTTTGAAATACCTATGCTTATTTTCTTAGTTGGGCTTCACACCTTCATGGCTTCAGACTAGATTTTCAGACTAAATTTCCAGATTTTTGTTTCTGATAACCCTAGGCAGAATCTTTAGAAAGTAAAATTTGCAGAATTGAGATGTTCTTGGTTTCATTAGGTAGTGGTTGTGGCCACGATAGAAATCATACCTTTTAGCAAATGTTAATTTTCATAATATTACATTCGAGAGCATTATTTAAAATCTTAGCATACTTTTAGAGTTAATTCTGGTCAGGGAAAGTTATTTGCTTCCAGTTTGAATTAGTTCTTTTGCCAGATTCTTAGCTGGACAGCACACAAAGCTTGTTTTATGAAGTAAGAGCCCAGGTGCTTTACAAGTGTGTGCTGATCATCATCACCTCCCACTGGACCAAGCAGAACACTTGTGGCTTCCAGGTTTTATTTTTAAATCACTTACACTCCTAGGACAAGAAATGTGATAAAATTAACTGTACATTTTCATCTCTTGAACTTCAAGATTTGAAACTTGTAACTCGCTTTAAAACTGAGAGTGGAACATAAAACTTGTTTTCTGCCTCTGGGACTTGTGGTTGCTTATGGCCTATTTACTGGGATGCCTAGTGGAGTAATAGGTGCAGAAATTCACTTGCTCCTTATGAAGGGCTAAGAAATGTTAGGAGACTCTCTGGCACCTAAATCAACTCTCTACAAATCTTAGAAAGCAGTAGGGCCTTTTCCCCAGAATGCAGTTTTTTCTTCACTGTGCTTAACACAGTATCAGGATGGGTCTGTTGCAGAAGTGTATGATCTATGCTTAAATGCTCTTTTAAAGAGTTCTATATAGGTGTGTTCTGCCTGTGTCCATAGCAGCTTCTCACAGCTTAATTCTTTTACAATGTATTTCCATACCAGCTCCCAGTAGGGTGGACTTTTGTTTCTGATAGTTGAAGAGAGATGGGTCTAAGAATGAGATAATTTTGTTTCATGCTTGGTATAGCTTGCTCCTCAACATGTAGTTGGATAAACTGGAGTTTTGCCAGCATAGTTGTTGGAAACTGCCCGGCTTTGGGCCAGTGATTAAGAATCTGGCCTATCTTGAGCTAAGGTGAGAGATCTTTCATGCTGGAAACCACAGGTCAGGAAATCCTCTTTGTGTTTTGATCACAGACATTGAAATGTGCCTGTGAATCATCGTGGTGCTAGTAAATACTTCTGATCAAGAGAAGGCAAAGCTGTGTGGGAGAGGCACATGAACAACTCAGCAGTATGGTACACCATGAGAGTACTAGGTAGAAATGGCCTATTTGTTAAATTCCATAAGGCCACTGCCCTTGGAGGTTGGTTAACAAAGCTCCACTAAGCATTGCATTTGCATAAGTGATCATTATTGTTCCTTAGTGTCGTGACTATCCGAAATGAATTTTGAAGTGTCAGCTATCTCAAAGAGATGTCATACCCAATATGAGGAAAGCAGTCTAAGCTGTGCTCAGACTGAGAGCTAGCTCTGTAGGTATGGTACACAGGGCTTGTTCTCTTGATCGTAGTCCAGTCAGGCTCCTGTGTGTTGAACAATACTCTTCCCTGAGATGCTAGAAGTGGACATTTCCCAGGCTGTTCTTCATTGATGGTTCCTTCTCTGAAGCTTTGGCCAGTGTGTGGGTTCCTGGATTGAGTAACTTGTTAGCATCTGGGAGGCTCTTGCTTAATCTCTCTCCCAGGAAACCAGCATGCAGCTCTCCTTCTTTCTAGGAACTGTCCTGAGTGCTTGGACCTGGAGTTTTTCATCAAGATCAGGAACTCGGTAGGTAGTCACTGGGCAGGTGACTATGGGAAAACAAAGTTGAGAAGGAACCATTGTATTATCTTAGGTAGTCTGGAGCCATCATCTCCAGAAGCATATCTCTTTGGCATCAGGGAAGGACTCTGTGGGTTTCTTTCCGTTTGTTTTTGCTAAACCATCTGTTTGGAATTTGCTTACCAGCTGTAAGCTGTAAGTTTCCGGCAGGCAACCAAGGTGCAAGAAGTTTCCTAAATTCTCAAGCTCAGTTTCTGAAGCACCCATGTGGAGAAATGTGTGCAAAAATAAAACAAGGCATAAACATTTGGAGAAAAAGGACTGATGCAGCAGTTTTCTTGATGTAAATTTTTTACAAAAGCACTTAATTGTGGCTTTTATCCAGTTCTGTTACAAATCACCTTTATCTGCTTGCAGTACTTTTTCTGTTTGAAAACATTATGAGAAAACCTTGATACAGCTGCTTTGGCTTGCGTGAAACTACAGTATTGAATCTGACCCATCAAACAAAGTGCTGTTGTGCTCCTTGTGTGTGTTTCCCTCCCCGTAATGGCATGTGCAGTTGTTGCAGGGCTGTGTGCACTTTTGGTATGCTTAGAAGCAGATTTCTGTGTGATCAGAAGGGGAGAGGAAAATGATCTGTAGCTTGGGAGCTGCCTGGAGTTCATGTTGCTTTGTGCAGGTCAGGGGTAGCTTCTGCAGAGCCAGGAGATGTTCAGAGAGCAAGAAGCAATGGAAATGAAAGGGAGCACATCCACCAGGATGAAGTAGCCTCAGGCTCATGCTCTTCTGCATACCCTTGCATTGAAGGCCTGTTTAGATACTTGCATTGGTGATTTTGGGTAATATTAAAAATAGGGAATATAACTATTAAATTGGTTAATGACAAACTGAGTGGCCCTCCAGCTATGTTGGAGAAGCAGATTAGGAGTTAGGGCTGTCATGGTGCTTAGTACCTCTCCTGTTTTATGGAAGTTGTAGTGAGTCCAAGATGTTTAATCTTCTTGCATAGAATTAAAACCACTACAGTAGTAAGAAAAAGAGGGGAGGGTTCATATGGGAGTATAGTTCAAATAATTAAAAAAGTGTTCATGCAGTTGATGCTGTCCGTGTAGGGAAATCAGGGGGTTTGGCGTAGTATTTGTAGCCTCAGTGTCTAAGAATACTCTGTTGTACTTACTTGTCTAATAACCTTCACACATCATTCGTCACACCTTTATTCTATGATTAGAATTCCAAAGAGCCTTTCTTTGACCTGAAAGTCCCCTGTATTTTGAAATAGTTACAAAACCTGGAAACACTAGTGGCTTGGTGAAATGTTGTCACTGGGGCATTTAATTTTTTAAACCCACATATATGAAAACACAGCTTCCGTGGTTCTCTGATATGGTTGTATCATACTTTGCAGAATATTGGCAGAAAATGTTGAAATTAGCTTGGATTTTCTTTCACAAGCAAGATGTACATGATTAGAATACTTGAAGGCAAAAAAATTGTAGTTCTAGACGTTTAAGGCAGCAGCGCATGTCAAGTGCATAGGTAAAATCAGAGAACTGCACCCATTCATTTCTGTTTGATATCACTGGCACCATCTCCCTGTACACCAGAGTTTCTGAATAATCATTAATGAAAAGGATTTTGTAAAAATCAGCACTATAGAGTTTGGCTCCATTGTCTCTGCAGCTTCCTTCAGGTAGTTGTAGGTTGCTCCTAGATTGGCTCCTTCGTCTCCTCTTCAGCAGACTGAACCAGCATAGCTCCCTTCATCTCTCTTCACAGACCTCATGCCTCAGGCCCTGACCTGATCTTGGTAGCCTCTGCTAGCCCTGCTCCAGTTTCCTCACATCTGTCTTTGCTTTGGAGAAGGGGACCCCAAACTTTACATGGTATTCCAACTATAGTCTCACAGTGCTGAGCAGAAGGTCACAAAACTTTCCTCAGTGCCCTGGCAAGCTCCCTGAATTTGGCTTAGGTTTGCTTGATTTGCAGTGTTCCTCTAATACTTCTGGTTTTGTTCCGTAACTTCTTTGCATCTGGATTTATTTCTTAAATTGTTTCACAGTCTGCTGTTGCTGCTTTATGGACTACCAGGCACCACAAATTCTCAAGCATCACACAAGGCTCCTTCTTCACTTAATGAGGCAGAAAAGCTCCTTTAAATTTTTCCCACCTATCCCAAAACACTTACTATTGCATGGGATGAATTTCCTTCGGGAGGTGCTTCTCTCCTTCTCTAGATATTAAAGGAAGCCTAGACAGCTCATCAGACTTCTAAAGCTGGAAAAAATTAATCTCACTCTAAGTGGGGAGATGAAAGGCTTCTATTTGCTCCAGCCATTATGTTTTAAATGTGGTTCAGAGTTGGCAAGTATTGATAGAAGAAAACATATTGCTCTCCAGGAAGAAAGACAGGCCCAGCCTGAAAGCTATAGCCTGATCTGCCTTTTGAGTAGCGTGCAAGCAAGCATCTTTCTACATTTTAATCTTCCTGAGGCTGACCCTTACACTCTTTTTAATCTAATCTGGTGCCTGTGATCTTCCTAATTCAATTGTTATGACAGGCAGGCATACACAGCACTCACATGCACAGTCATGAGATGGACAAGGAGTGTGATGTTTTTACACCAGTTTATACTCCTGTGTTTATCCCTTATCGGTCAGGCTTCAGACGAGGATCCAAGTAAACTATTACCACAAGAGAAAGCTTTCTTCTAGCGAAACTGCTGATTTGGTCATGAAAAGTGCACAGTGCCTTGCCTCCATCACAATGCTGTAAGTTTTGATGGTTTGTATGAATGGCTGTGCTCTTACACTGTTCAAAATTGGATGATTTCTTCTCTTCCCTAGATATACATGAGCAGCTTCCAGGATTTTTTTAGGATAAAAACCAGTGAGTAATTTAACAGCTTACCACCAACAAAAAGGATTTGCCGTTGTCAGTGTCAGTTCCCTGGTTGTGCCTCTTCGTCAGATCTGTCCTTGAGCAATTTATCATGTTGGCAGAAAACCAGCTTAGAGTTCAGGGAATTCACAGGAGAGTCTGGCAGTTGCCAGAGGCTGGCAGTGAAGGTGCACAGGCTGAGGGGGGAAGAAGGAATCCTCCAGTTCTGGTGGCTGTGCTCAGTCAACTGTAGGATATGCCCAGCCATTCTGAAGTGCACTTCTGTGTGGTAGGTTAGCGGTGATTAAGGAAGAATCCTCAATGACAGGTATCCAGGATCCTTTTTGCCACCAGGTGCGATTTAATCACATAACTTATTTATGTCTTTTAAGACCATTTTCCATCAAGTTGTTTCTGTATTTTGTTTTGCAGTTTTCTCTTTTTTTTTTTTTTTTTTGGGGGGGGAAGCCATTAAAAGTTTATAGATGTTTTTTCCCTTAAAAATTGAAGTCTGTTTCTATAACTGATTTATGTCTTCTTCAGCAACAGTAGAAATCCAAACAGGGCAGATGTTTGGCAAAAAAACTGGACTCAGAATTGAGATTTAGAAGTGAAACTTAGCTACAAATGTGAAGAGAAGGGAGCTCATCAGGTTGGGGTAAATATGACTTAAGCGAACCAACAGGCAAAAAAAAATGAAAGGAAAACTTCATCTTCACACTATCTTGTTTCAGCTAAGATTATTAATAACAGAGGTAAAGGTTTCTTTAATACTATTTTATTGAATATCTCTTTAATTAGAAGAAACTATAAATAGTTGATGAAATCCTCAGCCATACAGATGTCCTGGGATCTGCAGAATGAGAAACATCTTTCCAACAGGCATCTGTAATGCAGTACACATTTCACAGATTAAAACGTTGCCATCAAATTTGGATTCAGCACACTACATGTTGATGTTAAAACCGTGTTTTCTCTGAAGTGAGATTTTGGGAAAAACAAAAGGCAGTTTGGATTTGGAACACCAGCCCCAGCCCAAGTGTGCCAGACCACCGTCCAGCCATCAGGAGCCTGAGAACTTTGCCTGTCCCTGCTGCCAAGACGTACAGAGACCCACCCAAGTCTGAGCTGAAGTCATTACAGAGCTCTGGGTAAATCTCAGGGATGCAAGCAAAAAGGCAGTCTTGCTGCTGACTGAGAAGAGCATTTGTTTGCTTGTTACCTGGTTGTGTTTCTTTCTGTATCTCTCATGTTGCTTTATTGTGGTTTTGACAGTGGCATTTGCGTTGTGGGAAGTTATATAAAGGCATGCTTTTATTCAACTTTAGCAGAATGTGGGAGGTGGGGGAAACCGTTTTCTGTAGTGAAACCATAGGAAGAGAACCCATTTCTTTAGGTTTCTGAGAGAGGTGCTCCTAAAGCCACTTTACCCTTCAGTTACTGACACTGTGAACAAGTTCTAGCAGTTCACTGAAAGTGCTGCCTGTATTTATAAAACACCTTTCTGTGGGTGACTAAAACATCATTCCTTCTTTCCTTGCCACTGGTGGGAGGTAATACCTTCATTTCAGTGAAGTGGAATTGCCATCGGGGAGGTTAAGAGGTATATTCAGGTGCATTGAGTGTATGAGGCTAAAGGATAGGGGAGAGGAGATCCCCAGAGACAGCGGAAAAAGGTGCTTGTTGATCAGAGCATTCTTTATTCATGGTTTGTGTTGTGTGTGCTCTTTTAGGGCAATCTCCAGCTGGGCAGTAATTCTGGGAATCCAGAATTTGTCTTACGTAGAAGACCTGAGGTCTTGCAAGCAAATATAGAAACTCTGGGCTAGCATTTTGTCACAGAAGCAAAGAATCTGGATTATATTGTTTTTGGTTTTACTGGACCTTATTCACAAGCCCTACCTAAATTACATGTTTTTGCAATTACAGATTGCAGTTGCAAAACTAATAGCGTTCAGATGCTATGCAAAAGCAGAGCCCTGCTGCAGTGAATTGGAGAAAGAGGGGAATTTCTTTTTATGGGTAGTAGTAATAAAACAATTAATTCCTTTTGGGTCTTAAAACTTTGTAAAATCTACAAAGATAATTGACAGACTCTACTGGGAGTTACAGGTGAGCTGCATTTCTGTGCTTACACAGCCCATGGGAAGGACGGCAAATGTCAGAGAAATGCTATTCTCAAATAACTTGGAGCAAACATCTCCCAATTTTATGATGCTCGTTTGATTGGGAGAGCCTTTAGAAGAAAATACGATTCTTAACAAAAATTATAGGAAGAACTTTTCCACCAGTACAAGCTGGGATTTTTTTTTTCTTCACCGAAGCCCAGAACTGAATCAGCTCTTCATGTAGACAAACCTTTTCTAGTCTATCTTTAAATTCAACTAATTTCCACATATAACACACGCACAAGTTATGAAAGCATTTTCAAGTCCTTAAAAACCTTCCTATATGATTTTAACCAAAACTGTTTATTTAAACATAGAATTCTGTTCTTCACATCCTCTTACTTTGCCTTTAGGAATTTTTTTTTTTTTTATCTGCTGCCAAACCAAAATTACATCATAGCAAATGCATGCATTGTTCTTTACTTTTGGGCCTTGCAAAGCAGTTCTGCAGACAAGTTTAATTGGCTGGATTTCTGTCCAGTCTCTGTCCTGTGCCCTCCTTGTTCACATGGCCTTTCTTTCTCTTTCCTATACAGAGGTAAAAAGACAAAATTAGAAGGAAAAGTACATTTATGATAGAAATGAAGTCCAAATGGGGTGCCTTTACATCATTCTCCATTGCAATCAGACTGGCTCTGCTGTGCCTCATGGTGTGTCTAATTAATGTGTACACACAAGTAAACTGTGATTTCCTGGAGTATTTCTGATACACAGGGGAGGGCTTATGGTATTTAGTGCCTCTTATTTAGGATGTGTTCCAAGTTAAAAATGAGATTCAGAAAGTTTGGATGGAAATGAGGCAGGTTCATCTTGGGTAATTCACAGCTGGTGTTAACTTTGTTAACAGGGTAAAGATAGATGTTTCAGTGGAACAGAAGGTTAGGTGGCCTGTCTTCTGGAAGTATGCTTGTATTCTGATTCCTGAAGGGAGACAAGGAGTTCTTCTCAGAGGCCACTGGGTAGTCTACTGCTTGACTAATAGATACCTAATTACCAGTATATTTCAGTGTTATCTTAAGGCATAATTCTTCCTCTTCAGCCTTGGAAATTGAATAAAGGGAATGTAAACCATGGAAGATAGAAAAACTGTGTAGTATATAATGTTTTTCCACCTTTATATGACATCTGCTTTACAGCTGCTTGTGGTGTGTCAGAGTAATACTTTGCATTACAGTCTGTTGTGTATTAGAAAGTTGTTGTATTGTTCTTCTCAAACCTTGATGGAGTAATGAGATTCTCTTTCATTTTTATTCTTGCGTTCTCAACTGTAACCTTGATCTTCTACCTCGAGGGAACTGAGTAAGGTACCAAATTAAACAAAGGGGAGCAAATTAAGCCAGGAAGACATGAGTTCAAACCAAGGAAAGGAAAGCAATTCATACAGTAGAAATAGATTTGTGGAACTTCTTGCCAAAATGCATTATAGATGCTATAAGCTTACATGTATTCCAGGGACAACTGAGAAAGTTCATGGAAGAGAAATCTACTAATAACTACTAAATATATGGAAGTCACATCTTTGTTGCAAAATCGCTAGAACAGTAACTGAAATTGGTTGGTGGCTGGAGGACAGGTAGGGAAAAGTGTCGTATCTGTACACACTTCTTGTTTCCATCTTTGCCTGATGAGTCGGCTTTCCTTGGAGTCAGAGGAGGACAGCATCAGTTCTCGGGCAGCAGCAGGAATGTCCAGCCCTGTACAGGCAGGAAGAGGAAATCAGGAACAGCTTCAGCATCAAGAAAGCTTAATTAGCCTCAAGTCACTATGAAACTCGGTCTGCTTTTACACCTGGAGAGATATTTTTTTTGTTCTAAAATAGAGTCATGTGGTGACTGCTGTTGTGTCTTGGATCTTTTGGGATTCAAGGCCCAACACCAAGAAGAGGTGATCTGAATAAATGTCTATGCCTGAGACACTTGTAGTCCTTTAAAAAATCTCAACTAGATCACTTTAATTTGGCCTTTGATTTTTAGGTTCCTTTTGGTCTTTAAGGCAATGTAACATAATTTCAATCCAAAAGGAGAAGGGACAAAAAGTAATTCTTTCTTTACTGATATTTGCTGTCTCTGTTTGTGAACTGCACAAATGGACACACCTCACAGCAGGTTTTCATATTTTCATTAGACTCCATAACCTTTTGATTTCTCAAATCGGAAGGGGCTCTTTGCCACTGGTTCTCCTTTACACCAAGAAAATGCTCCAAAGCTGAGCTTGGCTTGTAAACAAGCAGCAGTGCTGCCATTGAAGGGAATGGAGGAAACTTCTCCAAAGGAGGCTTGTGACAGAGTGTATTTTCCATTTGTCTGAAGTCTCTGGGATTTCCACAAGGCTCTCTGACTCACAGTGAGGTGCTTTCCAGTTAGTTTAGTTTTGGAGCTCAGGCCATATCACATCTGGCAGTAGCTCGGTTGTCAATAAAAGGCACTAAAGACTTCTTCATTGAAAAGTCTCTCATGTGGGAACTAAACTGGATAGTAACTCCCTTTTCTTCAAGGACAGCGACCAGAAAGTGGTCCAGAGTGCAGTTAGTTGTTGCTTATAGAAATTTGTCTGGGAATGTCAGAAAGGTGTAATCTTACACTACAGGACATTTTATTGACTGTGGGATTGAGCTATTTCTGGTAAAACACTTAAATAAAAAGTGTATCTCATCACTTCATTGCTGTGTGTGAAGTATAGGCCATAAAAAACACCTGTGCACAGAAATGCTGGGGTTGGAACAGCATTGGTGTGAATAGGAGCACTTCTGGCAAAAATACAGGCAGAAAAAGAAGCTCTATTCCCACCACTTCTGGGACCTTTCCTTTTATGGGACAATCTCCCCCTTCTGCTGCCCCCAAATAGGCTTAAAACTTAGAAAAGTAATTAAATTCTGCTCTTAGGGGTTGAGAGTTGAATTCTCAACTGCAAACTCTCTTTTTAAAGTATGCTGCAAAATCAAACTGTGTTAATACATGCTAGCTAACCTCAAGTTTAATATATGCAGAACAGATACGCTTTCAAATTAAGTTGAATTGTTATTGTTGAACCCAAAGTAGTAAAACTACTGGAGCCTTCCAGGGTGGCTGTCAAAAACCGGTGTAGAGAGGCTGAGACCTTGTGAATTTTTATTGTGGGTTTTCTGTGGGTTCCTTGCAGTTGTTATCCCATCTTTAACTTGCTCCTGTACTCATCTTTGTGTGTCATGGATTCTCTGTGACGATCCATGATAGGGTGAGTATATCTACTTGGATTTATAAGGTCTACCTTAAAAAAACAAAAACAAAAAAACATTTCAACTTTAAGAACAAGTTAAACAAGTTTACAGTTCATGGTTATGATGAGCAAGTATTGTGGCTGAGTCACAGTTTGTGTAAAGGTTTCAGCTGGTTTTCTCTCTTTTTTTGCTCTTAAAAGCATCCCCGTGCTTTTCAAATGTAAGTGTTGGACTGAAATGGTAGGATATTGGCAGTTTCGGAGGCACCCTCCCCTCTATAGTTACTGTCCTGTTTAATGTCCACTTACACTAAAAGCAATGTTGCAGGAACTTCTGGCATTTTCAGATGGACCAGTACTCTATCTAGTGTGGTGTATCCTCAGGACGCCATATGGTTGCCATCACCCAACTGAATCAATAGTGAAATTATACAGCCATTTCCTCTACAAATTTGTAAACTTTCATACACCTCCTCTTTGAACTGACAGAGGAAACCAGAAACATATGCCAAGACCTGATTCTCATTTACACCATGATCTGTGCTGTGTGCTTTGTAGTGTAGGGCCTGTCGCGGTAAATGAGAATCAGCCCTTAGGCCGTGAGTGCATTGCAGTAAGTTCTCTTCCCAGGAGGCAACCTCTTCTTGTCTCCAGAAAGCTGCTGAAGTTCAGCCCTGGCTGTCTTAAGAATGAAATTCTGGCATCATGGGTACCATTTCCCGGTCAGGAGTCACAAGCCAAAAAGGCTGCAGTACTGCTCAGTGCAGGCCCGGTGGCCTGTGTAGATGAGGACAGAAACATCATAGCTCTGGCAGCAGCCACACAGCCTCAAACAGTTATTTTGAAATTTCAGAAAGTGTAAAATCTGTGGTTTGTGAAAGAAAAGCTGGTTCATCAGCTCTGTCAGCCCAGGGTTTTGGGAAGTCCAGCTTCTCAGAGGACTGTACGGGGCAGTCTCTGAAGTAGCAATGCTGCCTTTTGGGCCTGTAAAAGCACACTTTTGTTTCACACTCTGTGCAGCTGAAAGCATACCTCTAAAGAAGGTCCAGTGTGGTCTCACTGACCTGAAATCCCTGAAGATGTTCAGAAAGGTATGTTTGAAAAACAGTGCATGGATTTGATGAACAATGTTTTATGGTCAAAAAAGCACCTGCTTTTGATCTGGTTCATCTTGAGATCACTAGGTGTGGTCAGATAGTTAATAGGTAAATTTTTAAGATGTCAGGACATGTTGAACACTACCAAAAGTAGTGTTGTTAAAGAAAAATGGACCCCCAGTGGCTTTGGGAAGCTGCCAGCACTTCACTGGGATGTGGGAAGCTTCTCAGCTTGTATAAGCAGAGGTTGTAATGTGGTCCTAGAATCACAGCATGAAGAAATTGAGGCATGTCTCCCTGTGGGACCTCTTAGTCATAAACAGAGATGAAAAAATGCCAGCTGCAGTGTTTGTTTACTGTAAGAAGTCTTCTGAAGCTCTCTGGACAGAGTAGCCTTTGGCATACAAAGCGCCCGGCTATATGTGCCCTCTCTGCTCTGGAAACTCTCTTTGTTAGTTGCAGTATTCTACCACAGAGCTGGTTTCCAAGGCAATGGTAAAGACCAAATCTCCTCATCAAGGCAAATTATAAGAACAGCACATTGAGGTTTTCCTTTGGTATTTTAATCCAGTCTTCTTGGAGCTTTTATTCCTGCTAAGTAACAAATGTCCCTTGTTTTCAAAAAGATGATCCTTAGTTCATCAGAGATGACTCTCCTAATGAAGAGCAAGGGTTGTTCAGGCACCCTGATGAAGTCTTTGTGAGAAGTGAGATAGGGTCTATCTTGCAGGAGTGGATCACATCTGTGCTTTCCCAGATACATGCTCCAAAACACTGTGAAGTGTCAAAGGCATGGCTTGTTCTTCAGTAGCCTGACAGACAATGTTTACTTAGGCAGATGTGCTAAATACACTGTAACAAAGCCCATTTAAATCAAGTTACATTAGTTATTTTCTGATGGGTAATGCTTTTGCTCAACACACTAGAAAAGGATTTTGAAAAAGGCTTACCCAAACCCTAAGCATGACAGCTCAAGAAAGACAGATCAAGCGAATTGATTTGACAGATAAGTAACCTCAGGGATAGGAGGAAAGACAGCTCATGCTGAGAGTGCAGAGCCTTGGTGGTCTTGGAAATCCATTTCTTTGTGTCCTGTGCCACTCGGGTATCCCTCAGATTGCATGCACATCTCTAAATGTTTCCCATAGCTCCGGTAATGTTTTCCTCCCGTAGGTACTGCAAGGATGTTTAATGAAAATTCATGGTATGCAGTGATGATGTTTTGTTTATGTTCTTTCACTGCGAGAGTTAGAAACAATTATTTTTCTTAAATGAAAGCTAAGATGCCCAAAAGTTACCTAGAGGGGATTTTGAAAACCAAACCATATATCCTGAAGCTGAGCAGCCAGTTTTGGAATATTGTAGCACAGTGGAACAGGATTTCAATTGGCAGTTGATTGTGAGGGTTAGAGATACGCAAGGCTCCAAAGCTTAGTCCCTGTTAGAGCCCTGACAAAAGTGATCTTCTGTAAAACCCTTAAAATCTTTATTGCAGTTCTGTGGATTGTTAAGTCCAAAAGCAGATCAGCAGGTGCTGAATTAGCCAGCACAGTAAAAAGATTCAGTGAGGAAATTAATACTATAGGGATGCCCAATTTTCAAGTGTTTACAACTCCAGATAATTATGTTCTAAGAATATAGTGTCCTGAATGTTTTGTGGTGGCAAGGTCTCAATAAATATGAGTATTAATCAGAAGCTTAACAAGTAACAGCTTCAGATCTTTTCCCCAGGAAAATACGTTTCTGTATCCAAAAATAGTAAATGAAGGTAACGTGTTTGTGGCTGGATTTTTAGTATCTCTGTATTAATCTGTGTGTCCATTTCATCTGGCTTCAATATCATTGAACTGTAGAGATGATCAAAAGCAAAATGAGCATGCTGAAGCTAGGGTCTCATTTGAAATATTGTCTTTCCAGGCTGATATTTTTCCAGTCATTCTGCCAGCAGTCTCAGGTCTGTATCATGTATTTAAGTTATCATCTCATCTAAGTGCAAATCTTGGCCCAGGCTAAGGCCATCTGTTGTTAGGTAATAGTTGTGATTTATTCTGCCTCTGGTTTACATTTATGCTCATGGATCAGATGCTGACTTGCAAGATTTGCTTTTATTCATTTTCAGTTTTGTGCCGTGTGTTAGTATCACAAGCAGCACTTTAATTTTAGGGGTTTTTTTTGTATAGTATTTAAAATTAGGGATGAGTAATAGTATCACACAACCCTCTGGACACAATTCCTCATATTTTAGAACAGGGTAGGACAGGAGAAAATATTTTTACATTTCAGAGATGCATTCAAACAATGTCTCTATATGTCTAATTTCTTCCTAGTCACTAATTCATGCACTCATTTATGTTGCATGTAAATACTTACATTTTGCTTTCAAATTAAAGTTGTGGATAATTTGAAGACTTGGGGGCTCAAGATTGTTGTAGGTAGCTAAATAGCAGGCAAAATATTTATGATGTTCTGCAGCATACCCGCTGCTACGTTTGCTTTCAGTGGAGAGTAGGGTAGTTATAAAACTGCCAGTTCAGACTGATCGTCAGAGGGACACTCCTGCGTATAAAAGGTAAAGATTATTAGGAAGATGGATAAATTTCCTGAATTCCAGATTTTAAAAAATGAATCTTTGTAGTAGACATTGTCAGTGTCCACCTTCTAGACTATGTGTGCATCTTGCACACTAGCTCCTGGTTGCTGTTTGGTCTTACTGCTGACTGGCTTTTTATATGGCTGTCTTCTCCAAAGTTGGTGTTGGAACACTGAAAAGTTGTGCGGCAGCTCCAAATTACATTTGAAAAGACAAATGCAGGGGGAAATTACTTTGTTGACTAACTATCTGCCGTGGGAGCAGAACACTTCACTTTCACACTGTTCAAAGCGCTCTGGTAAAACAGAGTAGCAGGTGAATCGATACATGAACTACACTTTGCTGTGTAGTTTTGGGAGACTGGAAACTAATGGGAAGTTAGTTCTCCTGTTGGGTAATAGAGCACCTTCATCAACAGTGGCTCCCTATGTGCTTTGTTTCAGACCCAGTGAGCTGATCTTGTCAGGTTGTGTGTGGAGGGATTGCTAGTAACAGTGCACAGGTAGTAGGTGCCTTGCCAGTTTCTTTCACAAACAGGATTTTGTGTAGCTGAGCAAGATGTGCTGGTTCTGCTATGATCTGTGTAAAGTAAGTTCACTTCACTAGGCTAGACTAGATTGGCATTTTATGTGTCTGTCCTTCTTATATTCATTTGGTTTTGAATGTCAGTAACTGTGGTCTAGAAAACAGTGCTCCTTTTGTTTCTGTGAGGCAGGGAAAGAAGACTGTCTGTGTGGGATTCATTAAATACAGCTTGAGGTGTTTGGATGTTGTTCGACCAGTGTGAACTAGACTGTTCTCATGAGTCACTGAACAGCAGCAGACTCTTCTGGAGCTCCTGTTATCTCTAGTGCTGTCTTGGTGTGGAGCAAAATACCTGCTGCAGTTGCCCACTTCAAGTGACTGATCTAGGAGAAAATTACTTGCTGTTTTATGTTAAAGTCAGTATTATGAAGGCAAAGAGCAGATAGTCATGGACTGCTTGTTTTTTCTTTGCATCTCTTGAGCTGTCATTCACAGAAGTCTAAAATTAGTTGAGACTAAAGCTAACTTCTGTTATTTACAAAACACCCAACAAAACCAGCTTCTAGGTGAGGTAGAACTAAGAAAGGTGAATTTTGTGTTTTACTTTCAATGCAAGGTTTAGAATAAAGTATTGTTTTCCAGCAAATCAGTTTGGTGGAATCTGAGCCTGACCAGCAGTGCTAATGACTAGTTTGGCTGCGTTGCTGTCATGGAAATACAACGTGTACAAAGTCAGCCTGGGCCAAGTCTTTTAATTTAACCTTGATGGAGGAGATGCAGAGCTTGTAAAGGCCAAGTCAGAGGTGTTTGCACTGTCTCTTATGAGAAGTTGCTGCTGCCAGTCTCTGTCCTGTGGACTGCATAAAGAGACTCACAGGATCACCAAAATGGGTGTAGAAAACCTCTGCAGTGCCTAGCCTAGCTTCCTCTGTGAAGTGGAACTGTTGCTGACAGTAGATATGGGCAGCCATGGCTTTGTGTAGCTGGGTCTTGGAAACCTCCAAAATCCTCTAGCTCTCTGCTGACTTGTTCCAGGATTGCACCACACTCTGCATGAAAAACTGTTTCTGACTGGTTCTCCAACTGTAAAGTTTTTGTCATAGCTCGTAATATATAATTTATACAGATAGTAAATAAAAGTGCTGTTATAAGCAAAACTAAGCCAGCATCAATTAGTGTACCAATATTCAGATATGTTGGCAAAAAATAATAGTTGTAATGATTCACATGTCATCATCCTTGCAGTATTTGTGTTTTGCTAGGTTATGGTGTTATAGACTCTCAGAAGTATTGAAAAAAGAAAAAAACTCCAACAGGATAAGCATTTTTAAAGCGATGCTAAAAATGGTCATCAAATCACGACAAGGACATTGTTACAAAATCTAGTTTTAATGGGCATACTACCTTTAGCCTGTTCCCTTGGGAACATTGAATTTCAAGAACAGTTTTTCTGTAAAGTTCATTGCCTAACTGAATGTTGTCTTAATGTCAGTGGTTCAAAAATGAAATGGGAATTACATATGTGGTCTGAGAATTATAGCAGAGTGGTTTTATAATTTTGGTACCAAGATGTTTTTAATTACAGTCATATATTGAAGTAATGTTTTCTGCTTATGGTCAGTTCTCTGTTATTCAGGGGGATTTTTTTGGTGGGAAAAAGAGCGATATTTCTGCAATGTATCCACAGAATATATTGGTATTTTTAACACCTATTTTTTTGTGCAACTCAGTTCCATGAATCTTAGACATAACAATGTAGTGTTTTGATACTAAAATGGAGAAACAGTTACCCTGGCATTAAGATGTTAACAGCAGTGTCTTGGAGGAAGTCTTAGTTCAGTCTGCCAAAAAGATAACCTTGGCAAAAACCATGAGTTGTTTGTGTGCTCTTTCTTTGCCTTTAAGCAAAAGCTGAAAAGGTGCATGTGAAGTTTCCAAGTCCTGGGTTTTTAAAATACCATGGGAGTTTTACAAATGGGAAAGCACAAAACAAGATGAGACCATCGAACCTGCTTCTGCTTTTTAACCACGTGAGATAGATGCTGACTCTTGAAAAGTGAAAGGCTGGGATCTGGTTTTGGATCGTTGTAAAAACTTCTTAGTGAGCTGGTCTCCACGTGTTTGACATGGTGGCACCTGCCAGCTCTTGTTCTTCTCAGAGACACTTGGAGTGTATTTGGCGTTGCTGGGATTGGGAGAGAGACAAACTCAGGGGCTAGGAAAATAAACCTTTCCAGGTTCTTAAAAAAGCCCCCTTCCAATAAGTGATTGGAAGGATTATTTTTCACTTAAAGCATGAGTTAGAAGTTTAAGCTCAGTTTGTCAATTATATAAACACAGTCTTTTGTTCCTAATTACTAAGAGGGAGCAAATATTCTTCCCTCACAACTCTCACTGTGTAATGAGATGGTACAATGATGCAACCTTCTGTCAGGGAAGGTAAGCTTTTGAAGGGCATGGGAAGCTTCCCTCATCCTTAGTAGCCTTTCTTTGGTCGATCCAGGTCAGCATAGCACAGTAATATAGGATATACTTGGGCTGGCGCTTTATGTTATGTTACTTCTGTTGATAAGGGAAGAACCGTATTTCCTCAGGCTGCAAGTTGAAGAGTTTGAGCACAGCAGCAGCAAAAAAAAAAAAAAAGGCTGCATTTTTCCTTGCAGGTCAGGTCCATATCCACAGTGTCTCCTGCAGATGCAGCTTCCAGTGTTTAAACCCAGGGTAGTTAGTTTTAATACTGCTGTTATACAGCAGTACCCAGCCACCTCGCAGTTGAGATAAGCTACTAAAGCACAGCTTTGCCATCAAACTTCCCTTGTAGGTTTTGTCAGCAGAGCTCACAATTCACTCCCTATCACAACCCTCTCTGATACAGTCCTACTGCACCAAACATGTGGTGTAGGAGTCGAGATAGATATAGCAAGATGGCATTTATTTATAAATCAGACAGCACAGCAAGTAGAGGCTCCAGTTCAGCAAAGCCTATAACCACATGTTTAAATATCACTGAAGTCAAGTTAAATTACTTTAATCATATACATAAGTACTCTGTTGAATGAGGGCCTAATAATAGTTTCCATCTCTTTCCACATGATCAAGGCTTTTTCATATTCTGCTGTATGCGATAGGGATTTCTTCTTAGTTACACAGCCTAAGCAATTGCTGTGACTCTTGGAAGACCCCCTCAACAATTTGAATTTGCTAAGCTGTCATAAACAGTTTTATATGGAATGCCTCTAAGATAGAATGGAAAGGAATTTTCCCAGCTCTGTAATTCCAGAGTAGATTTAACACATCTTTTTCCATGTTTTCCAGGACCACCTGTTACTGCCAGCCACAACACATAACAAGACCAGGAGACCAAAGATGTCTATAGTGTTGCCAGCTGTAAACATCAATGGTAAGTCCAAAATATGAAAGAGAATGATAGGAAAAATAATTTCGAAGAGATGTGACTGACTTGTATGTGGAAACCAAATTTAGACTAAACGTCTATAGTTACAGCTTTGAAAAAGACATCAGAATGGTCATTACTGGGCCTTAGTTGCCAGGGTCCCTGCTGGAGCTGGGGTGCTGGTAAATCACCAGTGCCTGGTCACCAAGTCTGTAACAAATGGCTGCATGTCTTGGCCAGCAGTTCTGCGGTATCTCATTCTAGCTCCTTCAAGGAGCTAGTGATTTATACACAGTCTCAGTGATTTATACACAGCTGATTAAAGGTTACTTGAATGTGTTCTATCTTCTCTAACTTGGTGG
This sequence comes from Psilopsiagon aurifrons, assembly GCA_025447955.1. Lineage (NCBI taxonomy): Eukaryota > Metazoa > Chordata > Aves > Psittaciformes > Psittacidae > Psilopsiagon > Psilopsiagon aurifrons. Next base: position 33,939 of record JAOEHY010031733.1, on the reverse strand, counting down.
CTACAAAGAATCCATCGAGTATGGAGGCTGTTCTCATCCTCTCATTTGGGTTCATCCTGCGTCTGCTTAGCAGGCCAAATTCCTTGGCCTTACAAGATTGTTAGGATACCAACTGCCTTCCGTCAGCTTTCTTTGCTGTTTACCACTGTTATACAACACTCAGTGTGAGTGTTGTAACCTCTCAGCACAGCTTGGTCAGGATTAGTAATAATCATGTTACAGTGCTGCAGGACAGCAGAGGAAACAGCTTTGCAGTAAGGGCACAGGCTTATCAGCAAAGAGAAATGCTCTTGATGCGTATTTTAGTCCCACATGGGAGATGTGACCTGCATGACTGTAATATTAATTCATGTGTTAAGGGACTGCCAAGTTAGGATATGTTTGGGGCATAGTGTTACTGTCACAGTCATCAAACACATCATGAACCCTGTTACAGTATAAACTTTACTTTCTGCATATCTGTGCTCATAGTGCTTCTAGAAAACTTGTGTGTTTAACAGTACAAGCAAATCATAAATGCAAATGTTACTGTTAAGTTCAGGCATGCTGAAAACATTATTTTGTGATACAAATTTCCATAAACTAAGGGAAAAAAAGTAAAATCAGTGTAGGTTTTCAACATTTTGATAATTACATTTTCCCATGCAGTACAGTAAGTTCAGTGTGATAATCTATAACTAGCTATCTTAGGGGAATTTTTATTAGATGGATCAGTATTATTTTTGGCATTTATCTGCCTGAAACTCCCTTTTCATGTCCATTACAAAAATCCTTTTCTGGCTGAGCTGTGAATTATCACGTGCAAACGGGCACTTTATCACTTAAAGAACAAACGCTATTTCTAAATTACAAAGTATTTCCTCTTAACATCTTACTGAGTCTTGTTTTACTTGAAGTAACTTTTCAGTTGTTGGAGTAAATATATTTTGGAAAATTCACATCAGAAGCCAGTGACAAATCTTATCCTTGGTTCATAATGAAACATTGTGAAATTTTAGTTACTTGGGTTCTTTGGGAATTTTCTTCAGAACATCAGCATAATCCAGGAAATAAAAAAATGTCCAGGGATTTGGGCAGAGATGTTGAAACAGATGAAACACCAGGATAGCATTAAGTAAACAATGACCGCAAACACTGCTTTGTCTGTGACACGCAGCCAGGTATTAGGAAAAAAATTGCAAGGTACACAAGATGCGGTAGGTAACTTGGCTTGATTTTTAGTTTGGTTATTAGTAGATTACCTGGAGGAGACAATGCCCTAAAAAGTTCTTCCTGGAGAAGGTCCCATTTTCTTTCCTTTCAGAACATTGCTCCTCCACCCTATTCTGCCTCCTCCACGGGGACTGAGCATGTCCTGAATAAGCATCTGGAAGCTAGCTGACAACAAAGCTTTCCTCCCAGCTGTTCTTTGAAGCCCACCTTAATTCTTTGTCCACCTGCGGAGAGCTGGCTGCTAGAAGAGGATGGGTCTCCCTGGGAGGATTTGGCAAAACTTTTAATGAAAGGACTTGTCCGCTTCTACCTTTTCTTATGCCTCAGCCAGGTCTCTGTGGAAGAGCAGAAACCTTTTCCACTGCCACCTACTTGCCCTTCCTTTTTGTTGCCACAGACCTGGCAGAGGTGATGAAGGGAATGAAAGTGAATGTCCTTTTCTTTGAAACTCTTTTGGAACTTCATCAGTTGCTTTCTTCTTCAGGATCTTTATTTGTCTATGTACTAAAGTTTGCCCATGACACTGTTTCCAAACATGAAACGGCTTACAGTTCAGTTGAGAACCCTTTGAACTGCTTGGATAGTCTTTTTCCCAGCAGAACTATATGACTGCACTTTGATTGCTTGGGTGCCTTCTGATCTTAGCTACAGACTCTGCCTATAGTTGGCTTGGGCTGTTCCCAGCACTACTGCAGGGACAAAGGACAGATACGGACAACGATGAGGAAGGAAAAAGAGTTCTCAGTTGCTGTCCTACATGACTCTGCATAGATGTTTATGGCATGATTCTGCAAAACTGGTCTGGCAGTTTTCACCAGTGGACAAAGTAGAACCAGATTTATACTTTGAAGAGTTTTTCTTGGAGGGACGAGTGGGGGTAAGTCCAGGTAGTGGCAGTCCTCATGCTTTGCAGATCATGGCAAATCTCAGTGGAATTTTGTAGTAGACAGGTGTGGGTATGTGAGCATATATGCATTCAATAAGATGAAAGTTTGAGAACAATTTTGTACAAACCAATAATAGTACAATACTAATTTTCAAGGCAAAAGCTTAATAAAAACTATTCAGTTGCTGTATGTTGGAAAGGAGTAAAAATGGCCATTACCTTGCAGGTTTCTCCTGTGTGTTGCTTCTAGTAAGACTGAATTGACTGTGAATCATACTAACGTGAGCATGAGCATAAGCCATCAAAACCCCATTGAGGTCTTATGCGCAGGTGCACAGAAATAGGTTTAAATATTTAAATATATTTAATATAACATGTTAAATATGTTTAAGTGTAAGTTTTTTAAGTATAATAACTTGTTACACATTGGTATGTGTTAATCCTCTCCCTTTTACTCTCTTTTCCGTCTTCTGTGCCTTCTTCCAAGACTCTTTCCATGCTTGCTGGGCTGCCTACCCCTTGCCAGTTGACAGCCAGTACTTGCTGTCAGCTCCTCCATTTCTGCCTCCCCCGATGCCTTCCCAGCCCTTTAGCCTTCTGCCTTTCTCCTGCTGGCTGCTGTCCCTTGGTATGACTCTCCATTTGGCCCCCACAGCCACCCATGCCCACGTTTTGACCTGACTGCCAAAAACAAAGCTCCAGCATTTGTGCACAAGAAAGTGTCACTCACAGAAAATCTGCCTGATGGTACCCAAGGACCTTAGGGTTGGTGAGCCTGAAGAGAAAAAAGCAGAACTGGGTAGTCCTGGTTGCACTGTATATGGTTTTGGAGGCACCACTGATGTGCCTTTGCTGAGAAGATATTCCAGGAAGAAATATTTTTCAGTTTCTCATGGGAATGAAAGCTAACTGCAATTTACAGTTAAACTCCAGCTTTTGTTTTTAACCAAGTCATGTTTGTTGTGTTGGATTGCAGCTATTATTTTAGAAATCTAACTATGCACTTGAGACCAGTTAAGTGTCCAGTAGATTTCATTCCTGAATTTGCTTTTATTGTAATTCGGAGTCTTGTTGGCTCATTACTCCAATTCCAAATTGACATATAGGCAGTGCCTTTCTTGAAGTTTAAGTGAAAACATCTGCCATTAGCCTTCTATTTACTTAATAGCTGCAAAAAATGCAGTTATATGTAAAAAATGGGTTATAACATAAGTCTTTGTATCAGAATAATCTAAGGAGTACGGCACAGCTATGCCAGTCTTCCTACTGCAGGCACAAGCGTTTTGTCTCTGCAGAATGCCCACAGCACACCACACTACAAGTAGTCCTCTCCTTGCAGCACGCGGAAGTGAGAACATATGTACAGTCCTTCAGTATAGGAGATAGCATTCAATGTTTAGCCCAAGAAGCCACTTTTATTAATAGATTTCTCCCTAGGATTAGGTTAAGTACTCTTGTAGTATGAGCTTCCTCTTGGTAGGAGCAGCTGTAAACATCCGTTCAGATGCGTACTCCCCATGAGTATTGGTGCCCCAAGCAGCAGCACAAAGACCAAAAAGTCCTGGTTTATTCTTCGGATCCCTGTGTAGAACAATTCCCTGTATGTGAAAGTCCCTCCATCATTTGCTCTCATTTGAGGGTTGGCATCTGTGCAACAGTAAGAGGCCTGATGAGGAAGCCCATGGTGAGATCTGAGGCTCATCATCTGGGAATTGGCAGCCATGACAGTTTTGAATTTTTTACAAATATTCTGAGTAGGTTCTTGGTCTAATGTCACACAGTGGGACTTGTCTTCAGGCTGCCTTTGACATAGCTGTGTGCCTGACCCTCTGTAACTTGTATATTTGTGATTTCTTAAGGAGCCCTCTTCTCCTAAGGGTTGGTTTTTGTCATGAAACACAACACGGAAGTAGTCTCCTAGAGGCAGAAATGAACTGTGAACAAGATGCTGAGTTTTGCAAAGACCATGTGCTCTGTTGCATTGGCCAGCCCCTGATCACGACCACTTCCCTCAGCCTTCCTTGCTAGCATCCACCATCATACTGATGTAACAGACTTCAGAAGTGCTGTGCAATAATACATGTTCTAAATAAAAAGGTCAAGAACAAACCTAGTGGTAAGGCTTTTTGATCAAAACTGGAGTGATTTCTGCCATCAGGCATCATGATTATTTGCACGCAGTTACAAAGAATCGTCTTTCAACAGCCAGCCTTGTGCAAGTCACTCACAAATGTCCAAGGCTGGTGGCAAGCTGTGAAAAATCCGTAAGGCAAACAGAACCCACACAAGCTGAGAAGAAAAATAAAAACAAAAGCTCTTTGGGAAGTAACAATGTTCTGTAAGTTCCCATGTCTTGGGGTTGAACAAATAAAGTTCCCAACTTCCTCTGCCTTTCAAGGTCAAACAAATGAAAGATGCCATTTCCATCTTTTGGAGATAGCAGCAGAATTCCCAGTCAGTCATTGAAAGAGAAAGGTCTAAAACCATACATACCATTTAATGGCAGATGACTTCCCTGAAGGTTGCTGCTTAACATTTGGGTAGCCTTCTCTCTCACTTTGAATAGCTTCAGAATAGTTTCCAGGCAGCTAATGGCCCCAGCTATCTCTACTTGTTGCTGGTTCACAGAATCACAGAAGAGTTTGGGATGGAAAGGACCTTAAAAATTGTCTTGTTCCAACTCCCTGCCACAGGCATTTCATTCTTCTCATCATGCTTAGAAGCCAAGTCTTAGTCACTGTGGCTCCTTCTCACAGCTGCTGTCCTTGGCCCCAGACTGAGAAGTTCGTGCCACTCTAGTCTGTACAGAGGACACATCTCCTGGCTGCACAAGCATGATCTATAGAGATACTTCTCTTATTGTTTCTGCTCTTTTATCTGGATTTAGCAGAAATCATTTGGAGCTCAGCAACTTATAAGCTATAGTGTATAAGCAGAAGGTTCTGGAGGTTGTGTATGTAGGATTGCAACCTATCTGTGAGATGAAAGAACAGGGGCTGCTTAAGTTTTTTAGGAAGGCTGCTGAGAATCCTTCAAAGCATGAAGACCTAAACCAGGATGTAGGAAAATATATCTAAGAATATCTACATGTTGTAAGTCTACAGCCCATTTTGAAAATGCCACCCTTCTGCTTCTTGGGCTGCCAGTTGAGGAACAGCAGTAGTTTGGTGAAGCCTGACCAGGAAAAATCAAAGCTGTGGTTAGCTGTCAGACCTTACTGCAGCAGCTGATTACTGAGCCTGCACTAAGAAACAGGGAGAGTCTGATGTGCGTTCTGTGCAGTTGTGGACAAGCATTATGTCAAGTTACTGTGGCTCTGCTGTAATTAGGGGTGGTTTGTTAATGTCACAGAGATACTTCAGCTTGTGTGCTCGTGCAAAGCTGTGCTGTAGAGATCATGATTGAAATCATGCCATAAGATACTTTATCAAAGAATTTTAATGACAGATTTTTATCATGTTGTAAGATGCTGCTCTTGTCACTCCTGTTCTCTTTTCAAAGTGATGTCAAAGCACAGTTTATCAAAACAGAATACCCTCCCAAACTTTCCTACATTTCTTTGAACATCAGAATCGGTCATTGCCTAGATGCAGTCTTAAATAGACATTTTCCACATATTTTGTTATCTTTGAGAGACTTTTGCTCTCCCCAGCCATTGTCTGTTAATATATGTTGTCTTTGACAGGAAGGAGAAGATTAAATTACTCAAAAAAGTATGAAAGAAATCATTCAAGAATCTGCGCACCAAAGTAATGGAATCAGTGTCACTTGAGTTCATGTTTATTTAGTTAGACAGGAAACGATCAAGAAATGAAATCATAAAGGCTTATTCCCTAGTGACTTTTCATAACAAGCTGTTTACCTAAATTGCTAAATAAGCAACCTATTTTTATGTATTCAAAAGAACAGGAAGATGATTTTGTAGGATCCTCTGTGCCTTTTCATCCTTTCATTAATACAAAAAATAATATCTCTTGGGTTTTGTGTGGTAGAGCAGGCCAAGCCCCAGTGTGGCTGGTCTTCCCTGCATGGCCAGGATAAATGCTACAGATGGCATTTTCTTGGGAACACACTGCTCATGAAGGGGGTAGAGAATGAGTCATAAATTAATTTGACTTTTTGTACTTAGTGTTTCCAATACCAGTGTCGAGTTACTGCACCAGATTGTTTTTTCCGTATAAAACACATGCTTCTATAAAATCCACAAAATAGAAGCAGAAAGAAACCCATGGCATTAGCTGCCAGTATAGATGCCAGTCTGGACTTACTGAAGGAACCAGATTCAGTTTAGAACGGAACATGTATGTGTCTCACTGCAGAGATCCTGTCTTCTAGACATTCATTAACCCTAGATGCTGGTACTGCTCTGTAGGTACACTCTCCCACCATGCTTTACAGAAAGCACTGTGCTGAGATCTGTACGGAAAAGCAAAGAGAAAATTTTCATCCTCATCTGTGAGGTTACTGTTACCATCTCTGCTCCATGGAACTGTTTGCACAGCATATTGTAATTCTAACCTCAAGCCCAGCTGATCTGCCTTAGTACATTTTCAAATGTTGTAAATTCAAGCTTACATAATTCTGCCTCGTGTTAATTTATAGGTGGCAAACAGTTTTATGTTGATGATGCACAGGCTAACTCTGGTAGTTCTTTATTTCTGCAGTGATGTGAAACATAATTATCCATAGTGAGCTCACCCTGTAAAAACATAAAAAAAGTGCAACAGAACTGGTAGAGGAGGTTCACATTTATGAGTTCTGTCTTGAGAACACCACTGGACAGTTTCTAAGGAGACCGCTGACAATGTGGCCCAGAGGTTTTTACCTTCTCATACGCCAGGTCTAACCTCAGTGGAGCTTTGTTCACCCTCATCATACAGTCCACCTTACCTCTGGTGCTTCCTGGGCATCCTCTGGGCTTAATCATTTGTAGCAAGGTTGCTGTAGGAAAGCATTTTAAAATATGTCCTGAGGATCTGAAGAGCATTTTTGGTCATCCGCATCATTGTAAATCATCTGCCTCCATCCTGTCTTCTATAGTAGCCCCAGAGAAGCTCGTGTGGAGAGAAGTGCTCACCCCACACAGGCAGAAGCTTCACAAAGATGGTGTTAAAAATACTCTTCTATGAGCAGGAGCTGATCACAGTGGCTAAATAAATGAGGTAATTTTATGTATCCAAGTGAGACAGGTGGAAAATTCAGCTCACTCTTTGGATATTATCCAAACTATAATGACATTTCAGCTGTAAGTGAATACAGGCTCTCACCAGCCCTTACTCTTAAATCAGTGAGACACTTTTAACACAAAGACACAAATGATATTGGGAGGCAGAAAAGGTCTATGTCAATGAAAAAGTGAGGCTACCTCTTGGAAAAAAAAAAAAAAAAAAAGCCAAAGTGTTCATTTTGTCAGTAAGTGCCTACAAATTGAAATGGTGAAGTATATACTACAGTTCACAGCTAAGGGCTAAATAAGAATAGGAAATAATATAAAAAGAAAAAACAATAGGATAAAGTGCTGGCAAATGTGATGATTAATTTAAGATTAAAAGCTCACTGCAGAAGTCTTTAAAAGGACCCCAGAAACCCAAGGGGCTTAAGTAACACATTAAAGTCAATTAATAGAAGTAAGAAGGTATCTTTTAAACAATAGACATTGTAGCCAAATGAGGGAATAGAAAATCCAAGGCAGTTTCTGGCAGACTAACTTGTCAAACTGTAAGAAGCCAAGCCAGAAAGAGATACTGAGGAACAGCATGCCTGAGGCTTAAAAAAATAATAGAGACGTTTTTCAGAGGAAGCCTGCCAGGGAATCTCTAGTGCCCATAGAGAATCGAGGTGTAAAAGGACATTTCAAGTTTAAATCAGCACTGTTGAAGGAAAGAGGAAAAAGTTTTTGTTCTGGTGTTAAGCACTGAGTTATATATGTATCAGGAGAATGGCAGATGACAAGGCAAAGTTTTTAAAAAATGGCCTCAGGTACTGTAAAAAATGAAGTTTCACTTTTGCACAAGCTGAATCTGTGAGAGTTGAGCATGCCCTGCTATATGCAACTGAGAGAAGCTATCGCAGCTTCTGCAGATGGAAGTTCTACCATAGTGCTCCGTTGGAGGCCTCAGAGGGATAGTGAGTGTGAGGATAAGGGTGGTCTCATCCGGACAATACCTGAGTGTTCAAAAAGCTTGGAAAAAGGTAGTTCTTCAGAGACTGCTAGAAGAAAGCAAGCTTTTGGAGACAAGAGGGAAGGCTCACTTGCAGATTATTATCTCTAAAATGTGTAAATATTTGTGGAAACAGATGGTCACATTTTGCAATGAAGAGGATGTTACAGACTTCCATGCAGGTCTGTGCTGGGGAGATGCCCACGAATCTCCAGGCACAGGCCGGAAGATCTTGGGAGGGAATGAAGCTCTGTTCAGCAGGTGAAACTTGGTGTGAAAAAATGCCAAAGAACTCACATAGGAAAAGTGTTCCTGACCAAAATGGCAGATACTGACTGAACTGTTCTTCCCAGAGGAGCCACTACGAATCCTTCCCTGAAGTGTCAGCCGAGGAAGAAAAGCACTTATAATTTATTAGAGAGGGAGCAGAAAACAAAGCATGAACCATCTTTGCAGCCTGTTGAATCACTGTCTTCAGTACTATATAAAACAAGGAAAGATGCAGGAAAAAAGCAAGAGAAAATTAAGTGTATCAACTTCCCTACTTCAACAACTACTGAATTTGACAGCGATGGCTGAGGGTAGGCTTATAACAGAACCCTAAGAGCTATGAAGTCGATAACGTAGATAGGAAGCAGTTATTTACTATTTCACATATCACCAAAAGTATGTGCTTGCCCTAGATTTTGCTTATGCTGCTGGTCACTGTCAAAGGCGCAGGTTGGATGGGACTTTGCTCTCCTGGCTGTGCAGAACAGCCCTCCTTAGGCAGTACCAAGGTTAGAAAAGAAGAGCAGCCAGTCCACCAGTGCAGCAGGAAATGGAGGAGCTTACTGGTATTTAAAACAAAAGGTATCATTAGGTCAGGAAGGTTTTCCAGCTCTGACAGCCTCTGTGGAATGCTAGGCCCATGGTAGGGACAGAAGGGACCATGCCCATGCCTCCCAGTCCCTCTCTGGTACTCAGAGAGGGAGCAGTCCCCTGTGTGCTGTCAGTGGCAAGCCCTCCAGCCCTTGTTCTTGAAAGAAGCCTTTACTGGAATGTCCTTCTAGCCTGCTCTCCTGTGTACAGTTATTTGTCTTGTAAGTGGGTATGTCTGGATTTGTGGGGAGTTTGTTTATACTTTCTATGCCTCCCAAGCAGACATGCTCTGCCTAACAGAATTGACCTTCCTCCAACCTCTTCACTCCCAAGGGTTTTCTGTGCCGCAGAACTCCTTTGCCCTTGTCTTTGTATTCCCTTCTATTTTTTATCCCTCGTCATTAGTATTGCCGCAGCTGGTTATGTTTCAAATATGGCCATCCTGCAGCAATGATACCCTGCCAACAACATGCATATGCACAGCCAGTGCTGTCAAAAATGTCTGTTTCTGAGAAATACTCTACCTGAGGGAGCTTTAAACGATGTGCCTGGGAGGGTCAACACTGCTGATTCTGAGCCTCTCTTCTTGAGATGGCCATGAGCTCCCTCCAAAACAAATAAGAGCAATCACAGTAGGTCCACACTGGCCCCTCTCCTCATGCGCTTTCCTGTAGAGGGAAATGACTGTTCAGGATGAAAGAAGGGGAGGTGGAAGAGATCAGGTGGAAAATGGTCCCCAGGAAGAACCAACTTTCTTTCACTGATTCCGAGACATTCTAGTCTGGATGAGGTACTGCAAAGCACCATCTGGCACAGACCTGCTACTGACTGTGTTGCCCACAGGTGCTGTCGTTTTCCAGAAATCACATAGCGGTGTATGCTGAGGGCATGTTGTGCTCCTCATCCGCAGACAGCGCTGATCTCTCCTGTGGCTCCTTCATTTACTTAGGAAGCCACAGAGAGTTTGTTTCCTTCGGCTTTCTTGCTTACCCCTCTTGCCTGTAAGTATCCCCCTTGGATAGCCCCAGTGCTCTAACAGCTTAGACTTGGGGAGAGACCCCATCTCCTTGCTGTCAGGTTGTGGTTTGTCAAAGTGACCTTGACTGTGTGTATCCGGTGTTTCTAACCATGGCTCCTGTTCTGTATGCATATAGACCCAACAGCCTGGCTCACAGTTTGCTAGGAGACCTGCAGAGCTGAAATGCCCAGGATCTCACTTAGCCTGTGTCAGGGTCTGAGGACAGCTGAGTCCACAGAGGTGAGACCATTGCAACTGATTTGTTTGGGCATAGTTCCAAGTGAGAATTTACTTTTTAAAAGAGAAGTAATTTGGGTCACAGTATAACTTCCTTGCCTCCAGTAATCCTGTCTAACAAGCAAATCTGTGAATGCTTAGAAACCCTACTGCATTGTTGCAGTGAGTGTATTTTTAGTCTGTGTAGCTGTTACAGTAACACTGTTCCTTTTATATACTTATTTGGTAGTGTATAGCAACCCTTCAGATGGGAACATTGTCCAGATGTGCTGGGTAGGACAGTCAGGGCTGCTCAGCAGAGACGAGATGGAAGATTGCAAGGAGTGGTGGTGCAGAGAGGAAGCCCCTGAATTATGTCAGGGGACATCTGCAGCCCTTCAACAGGCCAGCCCCAGAGCTGTGCACCCTCATCTTCTTACTAAGCTTGAGCTTTCTGAACTCTGTGCTGCCTTAAACATGAGCTCTGTTTTGGGCCAGGGCAGGTTGCAGTATAAATTATTGGGGTAATTTGGTGCTAAATCATTCTTTAAAACAAACTTTAGCATTGTCAGCTTTGCACAGCTAGCACAAAGCAGCCAGGTACTGGACCACATCTGGTGGCTCTTTGAAAACTGCCTTGGTTCCTGCTGTTGTGATAAATGGGGCTGCAGAAGCAGCTCCCAGCATAAATTAATCCTGACACAGACTATCTTTGGAATCTGGCGTAGCAAAGCAAACTCTCTCATTAGAAGGCAAGATGGGAATGGCATTGTAGCAGGCATGAGTAGTTGTTGAACAAAGACGGGTTTAAAAGATTTGGTGGCTTTGTATCACCTTACGCAGAGATAATTCTCTGACACCTATTTTCACATCAACTAAACTAGTTCCCTGGATAGCGAATTCACTCTGCACTGTTGTCCATGAAGAGGGGATGATTCTCTAGCGTTAGTGACTATGACAGGTGGTTAAAGTAAAGATGGTGCAAGTGGTTTCCCTTTGTATCTTACCAGAAGGAATAAGGACGTAGTCCAGTGCTATGTGCTTGACACTAGCTTAACTGTGTATTCAGTGAGCTCAGTGGGAGTAGAGCCAGGCAAGTTCCGACCACTTTTAAAAATCACCTACTAAGAAACCAGCCAGTAGGTATGTGGGTTATCTACTGCAAAGGCACCTGGGGCCTTTGAGAAGAGGCTGAGAATTGGGGGTGTCAAATAATTGCCACAGGCCCTGAATTATAGAGTATTGGTCTCACAGAATATGTTTTGGGTAGTCCACTGTGGGACTGCCTGGAGTAAGGTAAAATTCATAGTTGATGCAATAGAACAAAGCTCTATCCTAAGCTTACTTAAGGTGTAAGCACATCTTCAGAAAGCTGCAAAACTCTTCCATGATATTTGGTTGCAGCCCTGAAACGGTTGAGCAAGGTCAGGTGGCATTTCAGGGGAGCTCTGTTTCAGCCCCTCCGCAAACTGTGCAGTTTTCAAGAGAAGCATTTTGCTGCATCAAAGCTTTTTGGGGAAGGTGTATGTAAGTGGGAAGGGGTAAAATACCAGAATAATGTAGTCCTGCCTTATGACTGCATCCATAGGGCCAAACAACCGACTGACGTGTAGAGTTTAAATCTAGAGAGACAATTGACGTCACCATTTGTTCTGACTTGCTGCAGAACAGACGCTGAGATTTTCATTGTTCACCTCTCAAGCCCTCTGCCTGTCTTCTGCCTTTCTCTAAGACAGCATATCTTATATAAGTAGATGCCTGATTTCAAAGATGGACATTTGAACATTCAACTTATTGATACATGTCAGTACTACTAAAGGGAGAAGGAGGACTCTGGTTTTATGGTCTCTCTGTTAAGCCAGTTTTGAAAATTTAGTGTTTCAAATATGAAGACAATCTTCCATCATCTCCTGTAATTTGTAGCAGTAGTTATTACCCTGAGCCTTATTTGCTAAATGTTTTTGGTTTGGACTGCAGTCTTCAGCTTTCATCAGTGGGATCTAGCAACATGTTTGCTTTTTAGAGGAACTGCCATAAACCCTAGAGAGCAGCACTGCAGAATCAGATTTCTGCTCCTTAGATCGAGCTTGTGCTGGGAGTCTGGTACAGGCTGTGAAAGCCCGTGAGCCTCTTTGAGAAGGCACAGTCGGAGAACAGCAGTGCTTGGCACAACTACCTGTGCTGTTGATTTGAAGTCATCTGTCATCTGAAGCATGGCTTTTAAACCTGTTAACAAATAATTAACTGCAGCACAGCGTTTTGGCATGGGAAGGATAGCTTCTTAAGCCTGAGGCTGTACTGTGTGAGAGGCTGTGTGTTCTGAACTTCAAAGAGGAGAAATAAATCTATTTATAAATCCAGACACCTTTACAGGAGATCTGTCCCTGAGTTTTCACTTATGTAATCCTACAAAACATCAGTCGTAGGTAACTAAGGACAATAAACTTTAGAAATAGCTCAGTGTCAAGTGTTGCTGTGGGCTATTAAGCCACCCTGTGCAATGCACATTGGCAGTGCTGACCTTTCAGCCAGCGAATGAACAGCGGCAGCAGGCAGCAACTTCAGGCAGTCAGCCCTGCCTGCCTTCACCTCTCTGCGAGGTGTGATGGGTGCATCCTTAAGCAAGGCAGTACATGCTGACCTGGACATTGGGAGAAAGCACTGGTTACATACTCTGGCACCTCCAGAGATCAGCTCTGTGCAACTGGTGAGCTCAACACTTGTCAGGATCTCTCCTCCTTGTGCTCCACTGGTGTCTCCCAGATGTTGATCATACTGGATATCCCTATGGAAGGGGAAGGAAAGAAAGCTTGATCAGTCTACTTTTAGAAGTTCTGATGCAGGAATCACCAAGCAAAATTGTTGGCCTGTTCTGTGGGTGAGGCCACAGAACAGGCCACAGGGTCCTGTGAGGAATCCACAACTCCACTTCAGATATTGCCCACTTGCTGATAAGGGATTAGGAATAGCACAACTCAGTGTGTGGATTTAAACTGCCCATCAAGGAAAACTGGCACAGTTCTCACCACTGCCTGAACCATAGGCACTGGAGGTGTGCATTGCTTCCCTATGGGAAACATCAGCTCAAATCTCATTGCAAGGGCTTTACCCAAGTTGCTCTGCATTGTCTTTGTCACGAGCAAAGAGTAGAGTCAGTCATCACAGCGAAGTGAATTATGTTGGCTTCTTTGTGGATCTGAGCTCTTTAATGACTGGTTGCAGTCTACAGTAAGGGGCTCCAATCATGAACAGGAAGCTCACAGAAAGGCTGGGCCTGAGAGACCAGGAACAAATCCAAGTGACTTTGCCTGTGCAGAATAAGAGTCAGGTACCCTGGGTCTTGTCTGAGATGTGGTCATCAAGCCTTTCCTTAAAAACTGCCAGTCCCAGATACCCTCTGATCTCCTGAGGCATCTTCAGACAGAGCTTGTAGTTCATTATGATTAGAAACTTTGCAAAGATAATTCTGTGTCTCTTGAAATTGAGCTGATAATTTCTAGTCCTATCATGCTGTTGGCTTATCCACAGTGATCTGCAGTCCTCAAGCTTTTTCTGCAGTGCTTCTGCCCAGCCCCATTTTGTACTTGTGTTTTCCAGTTCTCCTGAGCATTGTACTTCACTCTGGCCTTGGTTGAAATGCATCCTCAAGATTTTGGACAGCCTCTCTTATCAAAACTGCAGTCTAATCCAATACTCCAAGGTGGTTGAAATTTCTCCAGTTCAGCATCTTCCAAAAATCTTACAAGTGTGCTCTCTATTCCTCATCCAGATCGTGAAACAGTTTAATGGCATCGAGGTCAGGACAGAGCCATGTGGAATCATTTTTTGAATGCCTGCCCCTTTGACAGTGAGCTAATCTTTCCAAATGTTGGATCGTGCTGCCTGCATTCAGGTCACGTTCGCCTGGTGTTTTGCTGAGAGCATCACATGGGCTTATGCAGAGCATCAGCCACTCCACCCTCCCGGCTGGGATGAGCTGGGCAGGGTCTCTGGTAGTGGCCAAGTGCCCTGGGGCTGGCACAGCCTTCAGACTGCTCATTTCAGTGCAGCCGGTCCAGGTCCCAGCAGCATCACCAAGCAGTGACTGCTGTCTTTGTGGCAAATCTCACCTCCTCTGCTAAGTCAGTTTGGTGCTAATGACAATGAGAAAGGCTGCCAGAAATGACTATAGTGGGAATTGAGCCATTCCTGCTACTGTCCTTCTCCCTGTGAGACAAGTCCCTTTGCAGAGGCTCTCTGCAGTTGTTCTTCACCTACGATGCCTTCAATCCAAAAGGGGAAAGAATCAGGTGTCTGCCTTTAAACCTGAGTGTCACTCCTGTGCTAATTCACTTACACAGGCAGGATTTGAGCACTTTGCAAATGCCAGAGTGAGTCCCTTCATGCCTGATGGCCCATTGGGAACATGATTCCTCCCAGCTATCTCAGCTGTGGTGGCCTCAGAAGACACAGCACTCTTGCACAGGATAGCAGACCTGTGGCTTACTTAATTGCAGTCCACTTATTCGCAGGGGGAGCCTGGGTCCATTCTGGAAGAAGCAGGATCCCAGCTGGCTGAGATGTGCTGATCCGGTTCCCATGCTCCCTGCTGCCACCCACACAGCACAGCTCCCTCCCTCCATGGGCTGCTCTTGGGATTGCTGTTCTCCATGTTGTGCAATGCCAGGGAACCTAATGATAGTCCACTGCACTGACTACTGCCAGCAGACATGGGAAAGTCTTACTGCCTTACCAAGAGGTTTTCCTGATCTTGGCAGCCATCCCATCCCACCTCACCCACTTGTGGCTTTGGAGCACATATTCCTACATAGCCAGGGTCCTATCGAGCTGCTGTCTGCAGTGAGAGAGCTGAGGAACTGTGCTTTCAGCTCGCTGTATCACAGTAAGCTGATCTGTTCCCATTTGCTGTCGCCAGGCGCTTTGCCCCCCCACTCTCCTGCCAGCTTCCTCTCATGCCCCTCTGCTGCCCCATGCAGCCCCCTTGCCTGACCCGCACTACCCGCACAGACCCCTCCAACCGTCTGGTCCTGAGCCTGTTGGGTGGGAACCAAGAGCATATCCAAAGGATGAGAAAAGGAGTGACCTGGAGGGAATGGTGTCTAAAAGGGTTCCAGCTGGGGACCAGGAGGGACAAGGTGTTTGTTGTGGTGTTTGGGTCAGCAGCACAGAGGCATGCAACAACTGCTCCTGTCCTCGGTCACTTGGTGGCACATATAGACCTTTTTCCATCCCATTTCTGCAGGTGGGAGCTTTGATTTCGCCTACAGGCTCTCAGCCCCCATAGCAAGGGTTTGCTCCTGCTTTTCATTACTATACCAGGCATACTAGATCTAATGGCTTCCACAGGTGGCATGGGGTGCAAGAGGGTCCAGCCATGGTTGTCAGCTGTCATACAGAGTCAGAGTTAATCCAGGAAAACAGTAAAAATTAGTAATGTATATTGCATTCCTCCAATCCATACACTTTCCATTAGGTGATCTTCCATCCTCCTTAGCACAGAAAGAAAACCCTGCCAATGGCAGTCTTCTGACTCTGAAAGGCAAGGATTGGTCATGCCTGGAAATCTGATCTTGGCTCTCATTCCTGGACACACTGTCTACGCAGGGAATAGTCTCCCACCTTTAAATCCAGGCAACAGATGCTAGCCATGTGCACAGCCTCTGCATGTAAGCCAAGGAGCTTCTGCAGCAGCAGACGTGCCTGTCCTGGGGCTGCACTGGGGTGATGCAGCCTGGCATGCCCTTGTGCCAGGATCCCATCTGCTGCCCTGGGTCTCCCTATGTCCAGAGGTGTCTCAGGGTAGTGGCCTTGCCCAATGTCACCATAAAATCATGCAAGTAACAACAGCTGGGTCAGTATAGTAATGACTCACAGTTAATTCTTTCAAGCAACTGCATTTTAACTTTATTAATTAATAATCTGGTGAAGAAATTCCCCTAGATCCTCACTGTCAAGGGGGTTACAGTATTCTTAGACCAATAAAAAGAAAGTGAAACATTCAGCTTGCTTAAATAAACTCAATCTTCACTCACCCCTACGCATTAGTGGCTCAGGAACAACAGTTAGGTAATACATTTATACAATATAAACTCCATCAGTAATTGTGTGCAGATGACGAAGGGGGAAAGAAAGGACTTGTATTAATTTCTCTGTGTGCCTGCACATGCCTGGTGTGGCCTGGGCCCTTTGAGGTGTCACAAACAGGGTGGGGCTGCACTGTGTGAGATGGAGCTCTGTGTGTGGAGCTGCAAAAAGGGCAGGGGTTTCCCTCTCCAGCTTGTGCTCCAGATAGAAGGAGGTCCAGAAAGCTCTGCTTTTGGTCCAGAAAGCTCTGCAGTTTGCAGGGCTGTCTCAACTTTGGGTTTTTTTTACTCTTGCAGAGAATGTGATCAATGGGCAGGACTACGAGGTGATGATGCAGATCGACTGTGAAGTGATGGACACCAGGATCCTCCACATCAAAAGTTCATCTGTCCCGCCATACCTCCGAGAGCAGCGCAGAAACCACACTGACACCTTCTACAGTGCATCTCCCTCCGTCCCAGAGACACCCCATGCCCTGAGGGCTATTGTCAAATCTCTTCAGTAGCTCGTGCAGCTGTAGCACCTGGCACACAGCAGGTCCTGCTGCCAGACTGAGCCCCTTTGCCAGCAGGTTCCTGGGGCTCCTGGCACATCAGCACAAGGGCAGACCCCGCTTAGCCCATTCCTGTGTCTGACCCTCCCCAACAGCCATATCCTGCCTAGGGATTATGCTGCTCAGCTGGCTCCTTGGCAGGGACAGGCCTGGGGGACCCATGTCACATGCAAGGCCTGGTCCCAGGTGTGTGCATGAGGCACTCTGCCACAGTCCCAGTGTTGGCATCAGTCACTGGCGCCCAGAGCTGGCACAGGAAGGACAAAGGACACAGGCCGTCCTTGCTACTTACGCACTATCCAGAACTGTGAGTTGTTTGGTTGGTTGTTTTTTTGTTGGTTGTTTTTGTCCCCATTAAACTCCTCCTGAGGTGGGGTGCTGGGGTCCTGCCCAGAGACACCACTGCAGCGGCTTCCCTCAAGATTAGGCTTCCCTCCCTGCCGTGCACTCAGGGCAGCAGGAGGAAGCTTTCAGGAAGCTGTCCCTGCAAGTACAGGGAGAGCTGCCACCCTGTGCCCTACACAGAGCCTGCCACTCCAGCCCTGGCCCTACACCCCAGGAACAGAAGATCCCTCATCTGCTAGAGTGGCTGTGCTGGGCCTGGACAGATAGTCCTGCTCCCCTTCAACCCCATATGCGTGCCCAAATCCCTGCTCAAATCCCTTCCCATGCAGCCTCCCTTGCTGGGAAGCCCTGAGCCTGTTGCCCAGGACAGCAGCAGTGCCATGGGGCAGCCCAGCTACCCTGCGGGGTGGTTGGAACCCCCACTTACAGCCAGAGCACTACAAGCAGAACAGCTTACCACAGTGGTAGGGGTGAGGCAGTGTGCACGCATGCGCAGAGTGGTGAAAGGCTGGAGCTTGCCCCAGGGGTGGTGATTTAGTGGAGCACATGTATTTGTGGAGAGTGTACTGCTATTATTTTTTGGTTTGGTTGATTTGGTTTTTTCCTTGTTTCTTGCTTGGTTTGGGGGTTTTTTGAGTTTGTTTCTTTGTTTGCTTGTTTGTTTTTGGTTTTGTTTGGTTTATTTTATTTTATATTTAGTGCTTTTCACTGCTAACAAACAGCCTATGAAGCAGTGTTGGATTTGCTGGGGCAGAAGAGCTGCTTCAGTTTAGTGGGACACAACAACAGCACCTCCCTCCTGACACACAGACACTTGCACACCCCTTCTCTGCCTTGCACTGGCAGCCACCCATCACACAGCAGAGCAGCTGCTGCTTGTCCCTGGGCACTGAGGGACCAGACCTGGCTCTTGCTGCAGCTGAGTGCTGCTGTTACACGGCCTGCTGCAGAGCTCTTTTAACTGGTCCCAAGTTTGCCAGGCCAGAGCTGGGCCATGGGGCTCCAGCATGCAGTGCACTGCTGTGTTCAGCTGGGATGAGACCCCAGCAGAGCATCAGCCTTTCCTAATGACTTCAGCATGTTACATTAATTTTTTCCCCTTTGCAGTTAGCATATAAAATCATGGGCTTCAGATTGCCAGCCAACTGCCTTCATTGAACTGCTGACTGATGGGGGAGTTTTTAGTATCATTATTATTGTTATTAATATTTGTGTGTGCGGCTGTTAGGAAATAAAGGTTGATCCTGTAGGAAGGCAAACAGCTTGGGGGAGGCTAGGAGGAGGGTGAGGAGCAATACACCCCTGTAAAGTATGTGCCTTGCAACACTATAGAAAAGCTTTGCCCTTTGCCACGTAGTCAGCGTGAGCTGCACAGGCCCCTAGTCCCCTCGGCGCGCTGCTGGGAAGCAGCCGGGCTCAGTGAGGGCTTTGGCTGCACTCCTTGCACCAGTTCCTCTCCTGGCCCGGCCCCACCTGACTGCGGGCCAGCTCACACAATAGTCAAAACCAGACCCCAGCAGTGCCCCAGGCAGCGCATGTAGCTCCCCACAGCCCTGCGCAGGGGTGACCAGCCTCTGGGGGGGTGCTGCTGTGTGGCTGGGGCAGGGACCTGGCCGTGGTGGATGAGCTTGGCACAGACCAGCCCGTTGGAAAGGACTGTTTGGGGGGCTGGGGGCTTGGGCATGGCTGTGGCACCGCATCCTCAGCCATCACCCAGGGCTCCAGTGGTGGAGAGCACCTCTTAGCCCATGTAGTTGTGTTCTCTGTGTCCCTAGCACTGAAGACAATAAAATGGTCCTTTTATTTATTATTACTGTTTTGCTTGTTGACACTGCTTTACTTAAGCAAATGATTAGGTCAGTGCTGTCTCTTGGGCTGCACAGAACTGCTGCTGTTGGAGGCACATGCACCCAGTCCCTTCCTCCTGCTCCTGAGGAGGGGGCACTCTGCATGAGCTGCTCACCCAGAGCCTGGGGAAGAGGGGGCCACTGCAGGCGTGACAGAGCCAAGCTCTTCTCGGGGCTGGACACGGCCCTGCTACCCTGCCCTGGTGCCAGCATAAGCAGCCTAGAGCCTCTTTATGCGTAAATGGGTATTCCCTAAAACCACCACCTCCCATGCGTTTCTGTGCACCCAGAGGGTGAACTGGACCCAAAGAAAGCCCCAAACAGCTGCAAAGGTACTGGATGTTTTATTGTTGACAGCAGGTAAATACAAGATGCTGCTAGGCAGAAGGGCAGGGGCTCCTGATGGCCAGCAGCCAGGACCAGGGCGAGCATGGCAGTGAGAGGGCACATGGGAGATGGAGCAGCAATGGCATGAGGAGCCAGGGCTCCCCCAGGTGTGCAGCTCCCCATCCAGGCAGCCCAGCGCCTGGCTGAGCAAAGCCTTTGCCCAACAACCAGCAATGGGGACTATTTTTGGTTACAAAATGAACAAACAAAAGCCATCTACACATATTTACAGTGTCCCCTTCTCCACCACCAGCTCACTCCAGATGCGAGTCAGGGCTCAGGGTGCACCCAGCCCCCCAGAGCAGGTTGCAAAGGGCAGAGCCCAGGTGGAGGGGACAGTCCTCAGCCTAAGTGCCAGCACCAGGGGCTGCTGGAGCTGCACTCGCAGCGCCATTGTACAGCAGGATCCCCAAAGGGCCTGCTGACCGTCAGCTGGGAAGATGGTCACGGGACACAGGACAATCCCATGGGACATGCACGTCCTCTGCAAGGACCGGCAGACATCAGCTTCCCACTGGGACCTGGTGCCTGCAGCTGGAAGGCCACCTTTGCACTGGTCCTGAGTCTTTTAGTGAGCACTGTTAGATGAAACCTCTGAGGAGGACCGCATCTAGGCCACCTCTGCTCCCAGGCAGGAGAGCTGGGTCTACTCTCCTGAAGGAAGACCTCCCTGCAGGAAGGAAAGCCAGAAGCAAGGTTACAGCAAAGAGAAAGGGGGCGGCTCTGGCCTGGGGATTGATCTACAATCCGCCATAAAAAACAGCTTAGAAATCCATCATTTACTCTTTGATTTGTACAAAATAACAATAATAACAATAAAAATAATAACAAAAGGTGCTGGTGGCCCCTGGCTTGCAGTGCCCCACTGTGCAGAGGGGTCTCAGTAGGCAAAGATGACATGGTAGGTGACTTGGTGCCCATTGTCCCAGGCGTAGAGCAGGCGGTCCTTGGGGTTATAGTCTACCTGTGTGGTGTAGGCGTACTCGTTCTCAAAGAGCAGCCGGGGAATGATCTGTGTGTTGGTGTGCGTGTCAAAGGCATAGGAGATGTTGGCGTTCCTCTTGTTGTAGCTGTCGACCGCATACAGAACCCCACAGATGACAAAGCAGTTCCCATAGAAGTTCTTCCGCAGCCCTGTCCGCCACGTGGTCTCCTTTTGGGTGCTGAGGTCGGCCGCGTTCAGCTTGCTCAGCACTATCACCTCCTGGTTGAAGCCCTCATAGCTGATGGCTGGGTAGATGACCCACAGGCCGTTCTCATCCACAGCAAAGTCCACATCCGAGTGGCCTCGCCACCGCCACGGGGTAGACTCTTCATAGGCCACATCATGCAGCATGGCCCAGGCAGCCACATACCGCTGCTTCAAGTCGTACTTGATGATGTTACGCGTGAAGGCGCGGTTGTAGTAGAAGGAGCCATTGTAGACAACGTGCCCTGTCCCAATCCAGCTGTATGGGAGCTTGTAGGAGTTGCTCCAGCGACCTGTGGGGCAGACACCTTGCTTGTAAGACCCTTTGCTTTGGGGTTGGTGGCCCCATCAGCAGCACCCTTTGCCCACAGCCCTGCTGTGCTCCTTCCCCAGCCACCAGCAGCCGCCTGGTGTAGTGACAGGCAAGTCCAGGGTCACAGCGGGCAGCCTGACCTGCCCTGTGCTCTGAACTCCATGCACCAGGCGCCAGCACCCCTGCCAGGCCCCCCATGGTGCAGCATCCCAGGGACAGGGACATGACTTGGACCGGCTGAGCAGCATTGGGGATGGCACAAACCCACCTTGCTTGAAGTTGTCGAGGTTCCTGAACTCCACCAGCGTGTTGCCATAGTAGTAGTTGGTGACGTAGATACGCTCCTCCTGGGCCAGGGGGTCCTTCATCCAGGCACCCTCATTACGCCCATAGGTGTTCTGGGTGGTGGGCCCCGAAATGGTGGATAGCGTGTCCTTGCAGCGCCCTGTGCAGGCAGAGAAAAGCTCACGAGGCCAGGGGCAGTGCAGCCATGCTCTCCCTGCTCCTGCTGGGGGTCTGCAGGCACCATCCTCCTCCAGCCCTTTGCCCACCCACCAGGCACCCCCACTGCCTCGGCCTGGGCTCAGCCTCATGAGGCCCAGCAGCATTGGCCAGATCCTGCAAACAGTTCCCAACAGCCTCAGCCACGTTCCTGCCCCATCAGAGGCTGCCACCTGTCTTGGGTCCCTCTCCAGGGAGGCCTCCTCCTTTCCTGCCTGCCCCTCAAACTGAGGGGAGACTGCAGGAGGTTCCAGAATTAACAAGCAAGTAAACCTGGCACTGCAGTGAAGTGCTGTCCAACCACCATCTCCATGGCACCTCCCACCCGTGGCCAAATTCAGGTGTGCTGTGCTTAGCATAACACGCTGTGGGCACAAATCGGCCTCCATGCACACAGCTGGATCAGTGCAGGCACTCACCAATGATGCTCCTGATGTCCTCCTCCTCCAGCGCTTGCTTTGGAGTGGCAGGGATGGTGGGACTGATTGGTGTTGGAGGGGTGCTTGCCGGTCCCCAAGCTCCTGGGCTGCTCTCTGGGTCAGGGCTCATCCCCATGTCCCTTGAGGTGCCAGTGGTGGTCATGGCAGGGCTGGGGACAGCAGTGGTGGCTGTAAATGGGCTTTCTGTGGCTGTGGCCACCACTGTGCTGGCAAAGGCTGCCAGTAGCTGCGGAGTTTCCTCTTCCATCAGCCCCAGCAGGGCAGTCATGGTCTCCGGGGTGCCATCCAGTGTGGGCTCTGTGGACATGGCAGGGGACAGGGGCACTGTGGCCATCTTGGCAGTGTCGGTGGCTGGCGGGGTGGTTGAGTCGCTGCCAGGGGTGGGTGGCCATCCCACCGGGGCAGGCTTCCTCGCGTCCTCGCCCATCCTGCTGCTGGGCCTTAGGAGCTGGTCCTCAATCAGCAAGTCCACCGTGTTGTCCCCGCTGAACAGCTCATCCGCTGGCAAATACAGGCATGGGTGTCAGCCCCACAGAGAGCAGGAGTAAGTCCTGTACAGCCCCTCTGTGCCCACCCCGCTGCTCTTGCTCCTCTGCCCACTTCTCCAGGCTGTACTAAATCCATATGGTTTCCCTCTTAATTTCCAGCTGGAGAAGGGCTGTATGAACTGTAGGGGCTGATGGTCAGTGAGATCCCATCACAGCCACATCCACCACCTCAGGCTGGGCAGAGCAGGAGGTGATGGAGAGTGATTCAGTCTGCCAGTTCCCAGAGACGGAGCAGGGCTCCATGCCGCCTGGGACAGGATAGAGATATGACTGGAGCACCCAGCCACATCCCACCCTCCTAACCCAGGCTGCCAAAGCAGGTGCCTCACCCAGGGCACAGGGACCACTTGGGCTCCCCAGCCATTGCAGGTACCCTCTGCTGCTCCTTATCTCAGGGACCTCATGAACCACACACGGCTGTGCTGCCAGCCTTGCTGCTGAGCCAGCTTTGCAGAGAAAGGACGCTTGCCTTTTTGCCTGTGCTGCTGGTCCCGGGGGGCTCAGCACCTGCTCTCACCATGGACAGGGCAGTGAGCAGCACCCTGCTGAGCTGTCTGGCAGCCAGCAGCAGCTCTGAGCTGCCTTCCAGCACCCGACCACTGCACAAACCTGCCTGGATGCCATCGGGCAGGCACACTTGCAGGACTAACATGTAATAAACTTGCATTTACTTTTGGAAAGGTGCTGGTGCAGGGTATTTCAAACTAAAGCAGTGACCTATTTCCTTAGCCACCAGGGATTTTCCATGGAATAACAGTGCTGTAGTGGTCCCCCATGCAGGGCTCAAAGGCTGCACAGGGGTGAGGTACCAATCATCCCACCTCCAAGCCCTCCTTCTATGGTGACCCCATGTGCATTCCAGGGGATGAAGCAGGAGTCAGGGGTGGACACTGGTTTTGCTGCAGGATGCAACCATCCTACTGGACATGGCTGCAAACCCAACTCACGTTGCTCCTCAATGTCGTTCTCTGACTCAGTGGATTGGGCTTTGTAGTAGGTGACCCCTCGGACGATGGTGGGCTTGGAAGGAGGACGGCTCCTGACATGTAGCTTCCTCTGCAAAAGGTGCTCGGGCTTCTCATCCTCCGGAGAGAGGTGCAGCTCCGGCAGGGACTCAACAGAGTTGATCTGCTGGGATATGGTTTCCTCTTTCAGGAATCTTTCTTCATATTTTCCCTGGAAGAGACACAGGAGGTTGTTAGTGTGTGAGCCAGAAGAGCCATGTTTTGGCAGATGGGGCAGGTTAGGCTGGCCAGCTGAGCACTGGGTAGGACACTGCCCTCCCTCCCTTCTCAGAGTCATCTTCAGTCCCTTCTCCACTATGGGAAACCCTCCAGGAGGCAGCAGGAGTGGCAGACCAGCACTGCCTCTGCATGACATTGGTGCCACCCTGCAAAACTGGGACCTGGTGCTCAGTAAGGCACAGGCTGTGGGATGCAGGATGTGAAAGCAGGATGAGGGGACCCTAGGGCAGCATTTGCAGGGCACAGCGCTCATTGCAACTGCTCGTACATCCACTCCCTGCACTCTCAGCCCCTGATGCATGAAGAGCATGCAATGTGCACTGAGCTTTGGCAGAACGGAGGCTGAAGGTCCTGACAGGCAGGGACCAG
Source organism: Psilopsiagon aurifrons (assembly GCA_025447955.1). Lineage (NCBI taxonomy): Eukaryota > Metazoa > Chordata > Aves > Psittaciformes > Psittacidae > Psilopsiagon > Psilopsiagon aurifrons. The sequence continues at coordinate 9,765 of JAOEHY010031733.1, read as the reverse complement.
GAACCATCCCCAGGGCAGGGAGCAGGACCTTGCCAGTCAGGGCAGGAAGCGGGAGCTCTGCACTGAGGCAGCCACCAGCTGCCACAGCTCATGCCTGATGGATTTCATCTCATTAAAGGAAATCGGAAAGACAGCTGAAAGCTTGAAGCAGTGCCCATTTGGCTGAGTAGAGAGGCACAGGGCTCCTTCACAGCCCCGCTGCAATTAACAGTGAGAAAAGAGGAACACTGGGAAATGAGGTCACCCGGGGTAATAAAAGCCCCACACTTCCCTCTCCTGCCTGGCTTGCGTTGGCTCCTCTACAGTGGGCAGCAGAGCCCATGCTCCAGGTATGGAGCAGAGCACACAGCACATCAGGGTCAGTGCCCCACAGTGCACAGTGGGAGCCCACCCTTCTCGTGAAGGCTTGGGGAGCATTCTCCTGTGTAGGACTCGCAGAGGCCATGTGCAGGATGCTCTCACTCCCTGGAGCTGGACACCCCTCTTTGAGGTGGAAATGATGCAGCAGCAGCAAACCCCCCAGACACCTCCTTTTGCCCTGCAGAGGAGACCCTGGGGTGGAGGCAGGATGCTCCAGCAGCCGCCCAGCATGGATCAGAGCAGCCAAGCAAAACAGCAAGGGGGTCAGGACACCCTGGGCAGGCCTTTTCCCAACACACTTTCTGGGGCTGCACAGAAACCACTGCCCCAGCACGGAATGCCGCTGCACTGGGGCAGTCCCCACAGGGATCCCCACAGCCTGGGGCTGGAGCCAGTGAGAACCTGGAGGCTCTGCCTGGAGCCCACCAGGAGCAGGGGCTGGCTGGGGAGGGATAATGGCCCGGGAGGGATGGAGGGCGTCAGCCCGCCCTGCACTGAGCCCCAGTGGCTCCGAGTTTCCCAGCGCTTCCCAGCCGCCCGCAGTGACATCATGCTTTCCAAGCAGCACCGCGCTGACCTCGCACACCAGCAGCCCCAGGGGAGGGGGGGCGGCCCGGGGAGTTGCTCCCTCCTACATCCCGGCGGCAGCCGCGAGGAGCGGGCTGGAGCCGGAGGCACGGAAATGGGGTCGGCTGAGCCAAGGAGAAAATAACCCTGGGCCGGGGCCACATCCAGGGACACCCTCAGGGCTGGCTGGCGCTGCAGCAGCGATCTCGAGCCCTGCAACCCGCCTGGGCGGTCCTACCTCTGCATGCATGTAGGCAGCCTCAGCGTCCCGCTGCAGCGAGCCCTCGATGTCAGCGAGGCTGTTGGTGAGGAGGCTGGAGCAGTTCTCCCGGGCCCTGCGGTGGGGATCCTGCAGACCCCCTTCCACGTTGGCTCCTGCCCGGTGGCCTTGCTGTGTGAAGTTCCTGGACATGCCCTAGAAAGGCAAGAGGAGAGACTTTACCCCATGTAAAGACAATGGTCCCCCATGGCAGCCCAGGAGCCAGTGAGCTCCATGTTCCCATTCTGGGCTCACAGCTGGGTTTCTCCATGGAGCTGGACGCTTCAGCTGCTAAGAAGGTGCCCCTGATCCCAATGGGATACAGAAACCCCATCCCTGGTGTGCACATCACAGGTCCACCCTCTCCCACAATGCCCCATGGAGCGAGAGAATAGCCTCGAGCTTCTTCAATGCTGATGTTCAGCCACGTTCACTGGTTTATAGAAGTTGGAGGAAAAGACAAGCTAAAGCATCTAAAGTCCCAGCCTTGACTCCTTTGCCTATGGCAGCAAGTTCATCTCCCATTTATTAATCCCACTTTCCTAGCAGGATCCCATCCTGACTGGCTGCTGCCTGCCTGACCCCTGAGGCAAGTCCTTGAGGTCTGCATTCCACTTGTCTGGTTTCTCTTCTCCCAGTCCTGCCCCACTGCTTGGCTGCTCAGTGTCACACTCAGGGACTGCTCCTCCCCACCACCTGCCACTCCCAGAAAGAGGGAGAATGTGGAGAGGAGAGCCATGGACACTCAGAGAGCTGCCCTGGGACCAGGACGGAGCTGGGGCTGGCTGCAGCTCATCAGGCAGCCCAGGGCAGACAAACCCTTTGCCCTTCTCAGTTTCCTACCATAGGCACACCTGATATCCAAGAGGTTGCTGCAGTCTCTGCTCATCACTCCTTGGTATTTTACTGCTTTGAATAAATGGCACATCAATCACAGCATTTTTGCACAGAGACTGAGGATGGTTTCCCCAGCTCTTCATTATCAATCTGTTCTGCCATTAATTTCTCCTAAACCCCACCGTGACCTCCATCTGCAACCTCAGCATCACCAGCTGATGCAACAGCTGTAAGCTAATGACAGAGCAGAGAAGCTGCCTCCTTAGAGAAGGCTCTTGCTCTTTGGAACCAGTATTGAGGGTTCCTTCTCTTTATCTACATCATTTGTGTAGAACGCCTTGTTATAGTGCAGACAACTCGCAATAACTTCTCATCTCTGCACCACCATCCTGAGCTGTTAACCCCCAATCCCCTTCCATGGGCATCTGAATTCCCAGTCTTTACCCAGGTACTGTGAGACACGTATTTATCATGCAATTTTTGTGGCCGAGTCCAACACCACAGGGGCTTCTCAGTGAGCATTCTGCTGTAGTAAGAAAAGGAACAGAGGGTTTCATGATGCTCTCCTAGGAGCAGCACAAGAGCAGAAGTAGCTTTTATAACATCCTCCTCTTGGGAGGATGGCTGATTCTGACAGTCCTGTGCCCTTATCACTTATTCTGTGTAATGTTTGGCTTATGACTTGTTTAGGGATAAAATCTGCCTCCCCTTGAGTGGGGAGACACCACCGAAGTCTGGCCTGTGATGCTGCTTGAGGCCACTCAGCTGCTTTCTAGGAAGCAGCTGCCAAAAGCACACCCGCCTGGGAGGCTGATGCTTTAAAGCCATGCCAGGCTCTTGTTCAGCATCTCAGCTGTCCGTATCAGATCCTGTGGTCAATGCAGGATGTGATCCTCATCTTCCCAACAGGAATTTACATGCTAAGCCAGTAGCAGGAGGCATTTCACACCTGTTGCCTGCGCTGCCTGCCTCAGCTGTGCCCAGCTCCAGCAGCACCAGAAGAATCTCCATGTACCAGATGATGACTCTCCATCAACCCAGACCTCTCTTGTCCTGCTCCATCCCATCCGAATGGCTGCAGACAGCTTCAACTGCTTGTTACACACTCCCACTGTCCACTAATGGGAAATTAAAGACCCAAATCTATGAATTCTCCCCTCCCACACCTTTGTTGCTTCTTCTCTGGCCAAACTACATCAGCCAGACCAAGCTTCCTGCCTGTCTGCGCCGCTGCGACAGGCTGCAAGCAGAGCAGCCACACTGCAAGGTCATCCTGATGTGCTTAGACATATAACTGTCACCAGCACTGCTTGCACTGAACCCCTGTGCAGGAACCGAGTGGTACACAGGGCCACTTTGGTACCAAAGAAGAGTGCAGTCAGCTGGTTTCAGAGGAGATAAATTCGCAGACCACAGATCCACAAATGATACCAAAAAAGGCCTGTTTGTTCCCTTCATCATCCCTAATTCAGGTAACTGTTGATGTTAAATAGCAATAGACCATCAATCTGTCCTTATGGGGCCCTTCCTATCCCCTGCTCTGGGGGAGACCAGTTCACCATGCCATGGGGCACGTCTCACTCTACCACCAGATCTGCAGCCGCAGAGGTGAAGCTCCCCAATGGAGATGCGCGGCACAGGGCTGGCTGCACAGCTCCCACTTCCCTCACTCCTCTCCCCTAACTAGGAACCCAAGAAACAACCGGAGAATATGCTAAACCACAGGAAGAGGGTGGGATTGCAAACAAAAACATTGGTGCTTTGTTATTTTTAGACCTCAAAACCCTTTTTCCCCTTCTGGGTCAATCGCTGTGCTTGGAAACATGGAGCCCCCCAGGCAAACGCTCTTCTCAGCTGGCTCCTTCCTGACCCCAGGATGAAGCACGCCGTGCCTTTCCGAAACACTTTGCAATGGAATTTTGGCTTTATAAATCATCGCCTCTCGGCTCCTGGCAGCAGATGAACAGGACTGCTCCACTCTGACAAGAATGTGGAATTACTGTCCCAGATATGGACCACGGGAGAAAACTCCAGTATTTAATCTGGCAACCTGTTGCTACATAGCTGAGCACAGCTTAACACACTGCAAACCCTATGCTGTGCTAGCCAAAGAAATATTACACTGCATGGGAGTGAAAAGCATTTCATTGGAAGCCTGCTCTGAAAAAAAACAAAGAAAAGAAGAAAAGGAAGGTACTTTGTGTATCTTTTTTTGGAGTGTGAGGGTTCAGCTCTTTCTTAACATAGGCCAAGATGTAACTTGGTCCTTAAGGAATCTGACCTCTTTGGCTACCAGCAGTCCTGGTGAGCATACCCCAACACCAGCCCTGAACCTTTAGTGCCCACATCAAACAGCACGAAAGCAGCCCCTTCGGAGCAGTTATCACACCAGCACAGATACAAAATTTGGAAGAGGAAAAACTTAACAGCAGGCCCGTCTGACCCCAAAGGGACACTGGTACCTATGAGACCGCAGCTGGGATCCTGCATCCAGTTTGAGCCACAAGGGATGGGGGGGACACTGGAGAGGGTCAGGGGAGGCTAACGGAGTGGTGAAGCACTGGACACTGCCAGTGAGGAACACGGAAGAGTCTGGCCTCGTCTGAACACCTTTGTCTGGTCAAGTTTAGTTTCACCCTAATAGGTAATTAACATTTCTTCCAAAAGAAACAAAGCTCTGAATGCACCAAAGGTGCCAAGAACTTGACTTGAGGCAAGTCCTACGGAAGGCAACAGCCTTGAAGGAGACAGCAGGACTCATCTTACCTCCTCGAGCTTTTCCACCCGACCCACCAGCTTGGTTGTGACTGAGTGCAGCTTCAGAAGGTCTAAGCCATAAAAGGCACTTTCCAGCATCTCAACAATGGAGGACAGCTGCAAGGCAAAAAGAGCACATCACCAGTCAGAGGCACTTGCTCTGAAGTACCTGCATGGTCTGTACAACTCAAGAGTCAAGAGCAATGCACCCATCTCAGTGCAAGACTTATGAAAAAGCAAGTTTTTCCTTCCACAGCCTTGCTGCTGTAGTCAGAGTGCAGCAAGCAGAGCAACACACGCCGCCTCTGCAGAGCTTCAGGAGCATGTTTTGGGTGCTAGGGATTAGCAAGCAGAGCAGGGAGAAGCACTGCTCTCCTTGGCAGCACTAGGGAGGTTCTGTCACAGGCCCAAAGGATTAGCTACTCCACCACTGACATGACTGGCAGCAAAAGAGGCAACAACAGAACAGCAGCTCAAATAAAAGTGAGTCTGAGATCACTCTGAGTTCGTGCCATCCTGTGCTTTTTTTCCTGGAACAAGAAGAAACTTGTTTAAAAACTTAAAAATATTCACAAATGCAGGAGTGAAGCAACTGAAATCCAGTGCCAGCCTGGTAACAGCTTGCTTCCCTGGAGATCAATTCTACCACAGGGATGCTGCCTTCACCTTCAACCACCCATTTCAGAGAGGCTCTGAATTAACTCACCCCCTTCCTGCAGCAGGAAGGGTTGTGTCCCTGCATCCTGCCCAGAATCAGCCCTTGCTCATCAAGCCTGAGGATCCAGACAGAAATACCCTCGTTCTACATCTCATAGTGCTCAGTCTTTAAGGATGGTGCTGAGCAAGGCACAGGCTGGCGAGGAGGGCTCCTGGGCCATTTTCTGCCTTGGCTCCCACACACACATGCCCCACTCCCTGTACCCACATGCCCAGCGTGGTGCTGCAGACCCTACAGCCCCGACAGCTGAGAAGTGTTTTCAGCGCATGGGAATTGCTACAAGGTGGTGGCATTTTCTCCCAGCAGTTACAAACAGAGCTCCACAAACATGGAAGAAGTGCAGGCAGCACTGCTGGCAGCACTCTGAGTTTCCACCCCAGCCTCTGCAGTCTCCCTGTGGAGCTGACAGCAAAGGAAAGATTTTTTTGGGCCAGATAAAATGGCAGTGTTAGGAGACAAGGGCTGTTTTATGGCTATGCATCCATTTTCCACCAAGAACTGGACGGAGACGACCAATACAATGCTCTCAACTTGCCAGACAGCCACTGGAGACATGTGCTTTCCCTTCAGGCTGGAGAGTTTCCATCAATGCACAAAGGCCGCAGACTTTATTTACCACCTTCCAAATCTTCCTGAGCACAGACTCCTTGCAAAACTCTGCACCCGAGACCCCAGAACACACACTGTGCCTGCAAGCAGTGGAGCAGCATGCTGCCACTTCACAAAAATCGATGTTAGATCTAGCTACCCCTGCCAATACCAAGCTGAGCCTCCCAAAAAGACCATACCGATGCACACAGCAACTTGCTGTTTCCTTCTCTTTACCAGCTGCGGACTTTGCTCTCACTGGTCTGATGGTCCATAAAGCCCTATAGGACCTTATTAAAGGCACAGATGTGACTGAAACTTTCAGCGGGGATGCTCAGTGCAGCCATAAAACTGAGCTGGGGTGGCTCAGGGGTATGTTCCTGCTGCCCGGGCTTATCTACTCTCTTCCTCACTGTTCCCTCAGGGGGACATCCTCCAGCCCATCCCTCATAAAGGAGGGCTCTCATTTTAGGGAGCTTCTCATGGCTCTTCCACATGTGGAGTACCCAGGGCTTTTAAGTCGGAGCATAACAAAGCCTCATAAAACACAACAGACATAGAGCACGACTCTACATGCTTCCAGCTGATGCAGGGGGCAGGAACAATGCCCATGAGACCGGCCCTGGGGCTGTTAGGAGCAATGAGGAGGCCTGGGTTTCCCGGCCCCCCTACCGATGAGCGTGGGAGCTGCTCCTCATGAGCCACGCAAGAACTGAGGCTGTATCCCCTCCTGCTTCCCATCTTCTACAAGAGGTGGCTGTTCCCAGCGAGCTCGACCCTAGGAGGGGCTCTGTGCCCAGTGAGAATGCAAGCCTGTTTTCACAGCTCCTGGGGCTTGACTCTTGCAGCACAGAAAAACCCCACTTGTGTGTATTTGAATAAACCTTGTGAAACTGCTTGGCCGCCAATGGTTGCGAAATGAGCGGGGGAGCCTGGGCCAGTTCCTAGAGGACAAGCTTTCACACCACAGCTGGCTGTGAGCTGGTGGGAAGAGGCAGCTGGAGCCAAGGGTGCAGCTAGCCATGCCGCTCTGTTCCTCCTGGAGAACTCAGGAGAGGACAGGGAGAGGGGTGTGAGCTGCTGGTGAAGGAGCCTGCTTCCCGGTGAGGGACTAGAGGGGTGACTCCGTCGGCTCGAAAGGTATCCCCACCCCTAACCACGGGGAGCTCCCAGTTCTTCATCTAAGGCCAAGTGGGACATCTTTACTTCTTCTACAGATGAGGGACCACCAAACAACTCCAGGCTGGGTCTCCTCCTCCTCTGAAATGATGGATTGTCTGCCTGTGCCTGTTTATCTTCCCTAGCTGCAGGGAAGCTTGGACAAGAAGCTGCTAACTGTCTGCAGTGGGACAAGACAAAACACATCCTTGGGCTCCAAATTAATTAGAACAAGCCCATCACGGTGGCCCCAGTAGCAGGCTGCCCCACGGCACCTTGCGTGCTGCCTGCCTTCCTGAGCTGGGACAAGCAGCACTGCCCCAGGGTACATCCCAGCACTCAGCCTTCTGCTCTGGGTACTCTCCAGGGCTGGACCAAACCAGCAGCCCTTTGGGGAGGATTTCTGCTGCCCTGTGCAGGTAACAAACTGGAAAAATCAGCAGGGTCTGCTGCCAGCTGCTAGCCCAGCAAAAGTAAGCATCCACTCAGAGCCATGACTACTTAGAACAAACACTGGCACCTCTGGAACAGGGGGAGATACTACTAAAGAGACAAAATACTGAATAGCACAGAAGTGTCAGCATTTAAACCAACAAAACCCATGCTGCCATCAGCCAGCTGTGTAACACACCCTCACACTGACGCATAAGCAGCTTTCGGTCCCTGAAGCCAGAACAGCTTTTTGCGTGAGTCCTTAGGAGCCCCTTTCTGCTGCCGGAAACAGACCTGGCAGCTGCAGAGCTGTGCCCCAGGGACATGCAGTGCTGGACTGGACAAAGGGCAGGGAGCAGCCCAGTCCTTCCTGGGCTTCCAGCATAGGCATCCACAGGGGACCCCAGCATGGGGTGAATGGGGTGAATCTGCAGCTGCTCACATCAACCCCTTAAACTGAGCTTGATTTTTATATCAAACATGCAGACATAAAGGTAACTAGGAGAGGCTTTATACAAGAAAGTTTAGGAAAAAAGGGGTTTATTTAAAAGCCCCCAAAGAAAAGGCTTCAGAAGATCTCCCCCTCCCAGAAGAATCCCAAATTCAAGGTGCTCTCCTACCTTCAGGTCGCTGCTCTCAGCCTCCCGCAGCTTCTTCAGCCTGAAGTCCCCCTCGCAGGGGTTGAGTGCCGAGGGGGGGGCCACACACGCACACTTGCAGCTGGGTCCTGACGTGATGGTTTCCACCGTGTAAAAATCCTCTGCTTTGAACGCGCCTTCGTTAATCCTTTGGCAGGCGCCACGGCCTAGGGGCCTGACCAGGCATTTGCACCGACAGTCGGAGCCTTCGGACACCGCCTTCACCTTGTCATAGTCACCTAACAGCTGAGCACAGGTCACCAGCAGTTAGCAAACATCTCTTCTGCTTGCCAGCAAGGGGCAAGGGCACCCTGGACTTCACAGTCCAAACAAGGACACTTCGGGCACCCTAAATCTCAAGGAAACTGGCTGGCTCTTCCAAAATCCAACAAGCTCTCTAGAGAATGCAGAGTTTTCTGGTCCTTGCCTACAAGGAGAATAAACACTGGCTTCTCCCAAAAGGGTATTTTTTATGTACTTGGTGTACAATGGACCTAGCCACTTGGAATCTTAAATACAAGAATTTCAAATATGAGCCCCATCCTGATGTCTTTTAGTGCTCTCTGTCCAGTAAACCCAGTAAGTCACCTGTCACCCTGAACAAGGTTTTTCTTACATGGGCAAATGGTGTAAGGGTGCACTGGAAGGGTTACTGAAAGCCACCCTATGAGCAGCGTAACCTGGTGGTGAAGCAGTATTTCTGATTAGCCCCATACAATGCCAGGAATTTCCTTTACTGAGATCTGCAGACAGAGCTTCTGAAAGCCCAAGCACAAAAATAACTTTGATGGTACATTTCCAATAGACTCCACATAAGCCATTTCCGAGGGCAGATAATGACACACAGTCTGATCGGTCAAGTCTAATAGAAACCTCCACCACATCCCACTGGTGAGGAAAGAGCCTGGATCCCTCCCCTCTGCACACAAAGAGGCTCCACCAATTCTCCTCCTAAGGAGCTCCCCGGTTTTTGAGTTCCCCCCACGGAAACGATAGGATGGAGGCTGTGAACTGCCCTCCTCTGGGCTTCAGGGAGTTCACTGCATCCCAGGGTGATAAAACTCCTTGCAGGGGCATTCACCCTACCACAGCCGACGAGCGCCGGGGTGCGCACAGCATCCCCCAGCGCCGCGAGCACGCACATCCAGCATCCCCCAGCACCGCCGGGCACGCACATCCAGCATCCCCCAGCACGGCCCCGGATGCACACAGCATCCCCCAGCCCCACTCCGCGGGAGCGCAGCCCGCCCCGCGGTGCCGCGCTCTCTCGCCAGCAGGTACCTGAGAGAGGATGTTCTCCTGGTTGTCCGCCTCGTCCTGCAGCGGCTCGGCGGAGGGCCCTGCCGTACCGGTGGGCGGGGGCCCTGCCCGGCAGCCGGCGCCCAGCGCGGCCAGGCAGAGCAGCAGCGGCAGCGGCCGAGCCATGGGCGGGCGGCGGAGGGACCGGGGCC
>JAOEHY010031732.1:2854-15740 GCA_025447955.1 Psilopsiagon aurifrons | reverse complement strand
CCACAGCTTCTCTGGGCACCCTGTGCCAGTGCCTCAGCACCCTCACAGGGAAGAGCTTCTGCCCAAGAGCTCATCTCCATCTCCCCTCTGGCAGTTAAAGCCGTTCCCCTGTCCTGTCCCTCCATCTCTTGTCCAAAGCCCCTCTCCAGGTTTCTTGTTGGCCTCCTTAAGGTATTGGATGACTGTTACAAGGTCTCCCCAAAGCCTTCTCTCCTCCACACCGACAAGCCCATGCACACTAAGTTGACACCTCTAGAGACTATTCCGCTGTCCTGGTGCCTGCCTTGCAACACTTTGTTAATTATTAGACAACAGCATTTCTCTGCCCCTTCTATAAACCAGGATGCAAGGCACAGCTGGGAGAAAGGGAAGGAGGAGAAGGGGTGAAGGCCAGCGCTGTGTAAACATACAGCTTCAGCTACCTCTTGTTTTCAGTATCCAGTACACAAGCTGTTGGTTCATTAATAAAAAAATCCTCACACTTTATACAAAGCTGAATTTTAGCAGTTTGCAAGGAATATCTGTGTATTTCAACCGTATCCTCAAGCCAAATTTGTATTACCCATTTGTATTGCCATAGCTAAAACGTCATTCACACTTTTCATTCCCTGTCAGTGGAGCCTAGTGCACTGGGAATTTGCTCTGTTAACAGGCAAAAAGGCAGCACAGACAAAGAGTAAATGGTCATCTGCAGCAAAATGCAAATGCCTCATAGGTGTAAGTTCATAACTGGATACAACCAGTAGCCAGGTATAAATCCAGGTCACCAGCCTGAACTGGAACTCCTTCCTTGCAGGGCAAATATGCTCTGGTTTGGAATGATGTCTCCAATTGTCTGTCATGTGTTAAGAGACAGTCTTGTCTTAATTTTCCATCTATGTAAAGATTAAAACCCGTTGATTTTTCTGCTTGTCAATTGATTATAGAGCCCTCTGAAGGAAAAGCAGGTTTATCAGGTTCAAACGATACCCTGCTTGGCCTTCTAAGGCATCAAGGTTTTGCTTTCGCGTTAGTCTGTGCCCAGAGCAGCCTGCTGCTGGTGGGAAGGAATGCAGAGTCTAGCGCAGGATTCAGGACAGTATTTCCAAAATGCCAGCTCTTTGCTATTGCAGACCAGAAGCAAACATGAGCTGCAGCCATACATCCACTTCAGATGCACTCACCTCAACTGTGGATCAGTTTATAGCAAAAGATGCAATTCAGATGTACCAATTCCGAGGGCACGCAGTGTGCCAGGCTAAGTACATGCACGCATCTGCTGAGGGGCAGAGCATCTCCGAGTCCAATGATGCATTTCTGAAACCGTCTGAGAAGCCAGTAAAATATTTAGACCCTTTACAAATAGCTTCTGCACTGAAGGAGTATCTTGTGCTCTACTGGGTTGTTTCTAATTAAATTGCATCCTTTACAAGGAGATCCAGGATTAAGAAAAGAGCACAGTGAAGTGCCTGAGATGCTGCTTAAATTTGAATTCAGAAGCAAACGTTGCTTTCTGCAAATAAAGCACGTGCACATGCACCCAGTCCTGCAGTGTAATCCATCTGTTTTCTTCATTGCGAGATGAAAATCAAGCCTAAGTTGGAAGGAAAAAGGCTTTATGAGCTTTCAGCATCATTTTTTTAGTGGAATAGAAGTACAGTCCCTAAAGCTAAGCAGATACAAGATCAAATCTGAAAGGAAAGTCCACGAAGGTCAACCAGAATGTGCTCTGAACTCCCGGAAGCCAAACACATCTTATTACAAAGCTACAGAACAGATAATGGAGGGTAATTTATTTTTTATTTTGGGTTTTACATTTAAAAATTCGGGCTATTCATTATTTATACAGAAAAATCACATTTGCCTTCTGCTTTGCACCAAGTGCTTTTCAATTTCACAAAGTCATTTGCCTGTAATTGAGCCAAATGTTTGTGAATAATTCACTACCTTTTCCCTTCACCCTGCCCTATTCATTAGAGGCAAAAGGTTCAAACTTTCAAATGCCAAATCTTCATTCAAGCACTTGGTAATAACCAAAGTCCCAAAAGCTGCTGCAGCAGTCAGCTGTGAACAGAGATCCTGGTTGCAAAATGAGAACCAGTAAGTGAAAAATTCACCAACTTGCCTATTTCCAAGCCGCAGGCCTTCATCCAGTGTCTTAGTAGGAATCTGACTAATTTCATTTGATGGCCACAGAGCTCAATTTGGCATCCTTATAATTAATGTAGGCTACTGCATAAAAATACAGGAGGAGTAATTCACAAGGAGAAGCCACACGCTGCGGAGTTGCTTTAAACCCTTTTTCCTCTTTCTAGGAATGATGTCAGAACCCTTGTTATATAAACCAGCGTGGCACTGGGCGGGGGCTCTCGTAATATGGAAGGCTTAGAGCTGTGTGCGTGTCAAGTCAAAGCCCGTGACTGCAAAGTAAGCCAAGACTGGACTATACGGAGGTTCTTCTAATTAGATTCACTTCCCACAACTTGTTGCAAACACTTACATGAGGAAAGTAAGAAAAGATGTTGGTCCATTGTTACTGAAGTGAGTGAAAAATTGATGACTGCAGGAAATCCCGCAATTATGGGACACAGAGCCCCCTTTGGGGTCGGGGCTCAGTTACCACCACGGCTACAAAGAACTATTGGCAGTTCCACTGGAGAAAAAGTGAAGAATTGCAATTTCATGCTGGAGCAGAGTTCATTCAACAAGTGTTTAGTCTTGTAGGATTACTGTTGCTTACAGTGTAACTAAGCTTGGCTCTAACAAGTTTATAAGCTGATCTTCTTGTCCTGTTCTCTTCCCATTAGTGTGCTTTTATGCAGAGAACTGACCTGTGATAGTGAGAACTTACTCAAAAGGAACCAAAACCAGTAAGAAAAGCAAAAGGGTGGAAAGGAGAATATAAATGTCCTCAGGATCTTGTGAAGAAACATTTATAAAGAACATAACAAATGGTGCAATCGAGATGCTAGCTGGTTAGGAGAAACCACGTGGAAGATGGATGTTGATGTGCTTGGGGTGATCATAAATGAGTAAAAGCAGACTGATGACATGTAGTAGGGAGCAGATCTCCCCTTGATGAATGGACAGAAGAGAGAATATCACCAAATGGCACTGAGCTTGGTAATGAAAATCAAAGAGGTAAATTATCCTCACAGACTCGTATACAGCCCAGCATGTGTTGTATGAACAGGCTTCCAGCTGCTGGCATCAGAAATGAACCAGACTTTGGATGCATTTAGGTATTATTAGAGTTGTGGCCCTCTCCTATCACCTCTCAGGTGAGATGGAATGACCATGGCTTACTATAAAGCTTAAAGTAAAACCAGAACTTCTATTTTTCCACTATATTGTGGGCCTTTTCGATGCTATTTGTTCATATTACAGTACCTTGTTCTGGGCTTTGAGAAGAGTTTTTAACTGTTTTGAGGGCTCTTTTCCCCCTTGGCAGTGAGTGTTAAGTTAGAACAGAGCCATGTGTACCGCGGGTCAGATTTTTCATTCCAACATGCTGTACCCTGCATTTGTCAGTGTCTGAATTTCATCAACCATTATGCTGCCAATTTGTCTAGTTCTGTTTCCATGAAGTTCCTCACAGCCCTCTCTTACTAAGCCTTACACTGAATAAGTTTGTCATCTGCAAATCCTGCTGAGCTCGTCTTTTTGTGCTACTCCTCATTTTTGCCTTTCTGGATAACGAATGAATGTATTAAATACAAACCACAGTTCAGATCCTTGGGACATGCTAATATTAACCTCCTACTGAATTGAAAGCTGACAGCCTAATTAATTCAATTCCCTTCATAGGAACAGCAGTGCTGATGGTGAAAATTGAGATGCCTTGTGATCTAGTCCTAATCTGAAGAAAAACCCAAACCACACCAACTACACAGAACTCTGTAAGTACAGGAAGCTGCCATCTCCACTGAATGGTGGGACTTGTGAAAAACAGGCTACTGAAGGAGAAAACAAAACCAATTGAAAGAAGAGGAAATATCACCTCTACCCACTTGTTCCACTTGCTGCTTGCAGAAGCACTGAGCTATCAAACAGTCCATTGTAAGCACTTTAATGCCCTTTGGAATTGTTAAAAGTGTGTTGGCTAGAATAACATTGGAATGTCAAAACCTGTTTAGGTATTTGGTCCACAGAGGACAAAGTATAAAATTTATAGCTAATCAAGTAAAAGAGGAATAAAACGAACTAACCTGGTGACTGCTGTAGCTAAGTCATGTTGGCAGGATGTAATTCCTTGTCCAAGTCATCCCAATTTTTCTAGATATCAGAAACCATCTCACATTTCTCTGGCAGTTTGATACAGTATCTGTAGCAGACAGTTCTGTAAGCCAAAAAAAGATGTTTGGAGCAAACATCACCAAGCCACACAAAAAAGGGCAGTTTCTTGGTGTTCTGCTACCGTTATAAAAACTAATGGATTAAAAGTTAGATGTGTTATAAACAGCTGCAGAATGTCTGGAGTTCTTTCTGAAACTAGTACACGTCAGCAAGTAAAATGGTGTGTTATTTATACAGCAGCTTTAGAATGCTCTAATTAGTGTCTTCTGAGTACAAATCTTGTTGTTTAAACTTTGTACCAGAGAAGAGCTAGAAGAACACCACAAACAAATGCTAATGTGTGTTCACATGCCTTTGAAATGGACCTTCATTGCTCAGAAAGACCAAATTTTCTTAGCACAAATGTTCACAAAAATATACAGGTGTAATAATGCATTTAAATTCTCAACATTTCCACAACCTGTATTACTGAGCAAAGAGGCCTTTGCATAGGAAGCTGTAAAGCTATCTGGGAGATGTGCCTTGTCTTAGTAAAATTTTATATATAGGTTCTAGTCACAGCTGATTCCTTTACTGAGGTTAGAAGAACATTTCATGCAATTCCTGCATCATTACATAAATCATCATCATGGCTTGGCTTTGTGAATGAAGATTTGAGAGGGGCTTTACCCACGCTTACTACAAGCACACTGATGGCTAAAAAGGCCAGTACAGGACAGACAAGTCTGGTTGCAAAAAGCACAGCGGAAGGTCTCCTCAGGTGGTATAGCAAGGCATGGTTCTTTCTGCATTGTCTTTTCTCCTCAAGACTCATTCTGCGTGTGCTCTCAAAAGAGACAGCAGCGTTATGTATGATGTGTCTCCAAATCTCTTGATTGGAGGCCAGGGTGGACCACTGATGGTAGTCAATATAGCCAAGGCTAAGAGAATGTTTCAGGGAGTCATTACATCTCCTCTTTGGGGCACTTCTCTTGCTGCAGCCGGTGGTGAGTTCACTGTAGAACACGATCTTAGGGAGACGGTGATCTTCCATCCTGGAAATGTGCCCTGCCCAGCGCAGCTGCATTTTCAGCAACACGACCTCAATACTGGTGACCTCTGCCTGTTCAAGGGCAGTAACATTAGAGACGTAGTCAGTCCAGTGGATGTTTAGGATTGTACTGAGGCAGCGTTGATGAAAGCGTTCGAGGAGTCGCAGGTGATGGCCACAGATGACCCATGATTCAGACCCATATAAAAGAATAGACAATACAATGGCTCTATAGACACTAATCTTCGTACTTTTCTTCAGGTGCTTACTACACCAGACTCTTTCATGGAGTTTTCCGAAGGCTCTGTATGCCTTTGCTGTTCTGTTATCTATCTCTTTATCAATCGTGGCGTCCGAGCAAATGATGCTTCCCAGATAACTGAACTGCTGGACTAACTTAAGCTCTGACTCGCCAATGGTGTTGTGGGGATGATGGTAGTCTTCTTGTGATGCAATTCCTGCATCATTACATACACACTGACATTTAATCACCTGGATTGGCAACTTCAGAAACAAAGACCCCATCTCAAAGATAAATTAGGGGCCTAAACTGAAGGCCATTCTAACTGAACTAGACCATATTTTCAGTGGTCATGTCAGAGTAGGGCAGTGTTCAGTATGTCCTAGTTCTTCTCCATGTGTAACCAATGTGTCAATTTAGATGTTTATTATTCAGTGGGCCAGGTGGTACAGTCAGATTTACTGTACATACCTGAGTATAGGATATAGTCTGCGCAATGGCTGCATGCAAGATTTATAGATGCCCAGCAAGAGCTAATGAGACAGGCCTGACTGAAGAAAGGCATCTTCAGCCTCCAAAATTCACCCAGATCACACTTCCAGGCTTGATAGAGGCCACCTGAGAAACCCATACACATAGTACATATATGTGGGGAACCCAAATGTATAATAGACATATAGTGGGGAGGTGCTTGGTATGTTAGACAGGGATATTGAATGTTAAAAATGTTATTTCTCACATAATCTCAGAATTCTTTCATGGGTTTTAGTCACATATCTGCAAAATAGGGATAATGGGCAGCTGTGAAAACATGGCCATTAAATACCTGTGGAGTACTCTGTAGTGGGGTGAAGTGGCAGTGTGAGATGCAGAGCAGGGAGTCAAAAGCCAGAATGAAGGCCTGCATGTAACTAGGGTGAGCCAGAGGCAGCACAGACACAGAAGACCAAAGAGGCTGTATGCATGTAGAGATGGCTGCAAGCAGCAAAATTCAGACCTCAGTTTCAAAGGCCTTGGAATTTAGCTGGCTGTGCCACACTTTGCTGGCCTGGGCCTGCTTTCACTCCTGCAAGCTGTGGCTGTGTTGCCAGGACTAGACTTGGGTTTGCCAAGAATCTATTTTTAAAACCCAAGAAACCTGTCTCTGCCCAGTGCCTCACTGACCGCAGTGCACTTGTCTCGGTGATACTGGATGTAATTTTTCTTTACAAATCTGCAGTGCAAATTCACATTGGAGCCAACTTTTTGCTTCAGCAATGACAGCTGGTTTTAAAATGCTGAATATTCCATTCCCCAAGGTAATTTGATCGATGGCTGACCAGGAAAAGTGACCCTGAAAGGAATTAAGGAGACAAAATAGAAATCAGTTCACTTCAGTGCAATGTGGATGTGACTTGTTATATTCTGTTGTATAGTGCAGCACTTCCTGCTTTTCTACTAACATTCTACTGCCTCCTCTGGAAGGACTCATTATACACATAACAGAATTTGTGTCAGGTTTCCTCAAGGTCAGACAGAGGTGCTGAGTTTGTTGTGCTTATGTATATATAAGAACGAAAAAAAAGAAGAAATTGATTTTGAATAAAATTTGCAATTTTATAGTTGAAATATATCCTATACACTGCCAGGATATATGGAGAAACAGAAGAAGTCTGGCAGTCCTGCTGTGTAGGTAAAGAAAACCTCTAGATCGTTGTTGCCCATGCTGAGATAAGTGAGGTCAGAAGACTACTGCAGGAAGAAAATGAGAGAAACAGAAAAGATGATGGAATTTCATAAACTGTCCCATGTTAAAGGCACAGGAAATAAACCAAGTCAGAACTGTGTTAACATCTAAAGAGACTCAGAGTTTCTGGACTTCTTTGCCCACTTAAAATTTGAGGTGTACATTCCATGATTTTCGACCAAGTAACCTTGAAAAGATCACAATGCACTTAGCACTGGTAACTCAGGCATTAAACTTATGCACATGCCTATTCACAGATTGTACTGATTATTTTCCAGGTTTAAGACTACTGTGTTTTCCTAAATGTCTGTGATGTATTTGAAGCAGAAGCAAAGGTTGGGATTTCTATGTGTGTGACTCGTCTGGTGCATTCTTATCACTCCTACATTCATTCAGTTTTGTGTGAACATCTCATCACTCTGATTTCTAGCTGTGAATAAAGGCACATGACAGAAGCACTGTTACGTAGCAATTTGAACTGACAGCTATAAATAACCTCCCCTAATAACCATAAATTTACATTAAAAAGGAAGATCAACTCTGAAGTGAAAAATGTTTATCTTTATCTGATACTACTGTTTAATAACCTCAGTGTTATCAGACTCATCCTGAATAACTTAGTAGGGTCCTGAGGTTTTACATCACCTGGCAAAGTTTTGCATATCAAACGGATTTATACGATAGGAACAGATTTAAAAGATCTAAATTTCTCTTTGGGACTCCATCTGAATTACCTGGTCCTCATTCAAACATGCCCAGTGACATCCCTGGCAGATTGGACTATGGATGGCAGGTTCGGTCCTTATTTTACTGATCTTCTAAACACAGTGCTCCTCTCTGCATACTCTGGAGGAAATGAGCCTGGGTGGAATTTTAAATTTTCCTTCCTTATTGCCATTAACTGGCTGCCTTAATTTTGGAAATTTACTGGATTCATGCCTGCCTTTGGCCAAGCATCTTCTCTTGGAAGGAAAACACTGGCAGGCATAACCAAAGCTATGCCAGTATTATAGTTACTGTCAATCCATCATTATCTCTGTGTGGAACGGTTGTAAGGCCGAGAGGATGTTCTCACAAAATCTTCAATGGGCATATAAAGATACAGAAAGCCTAATACAGTAAATTGAACATGATAACTCTACTAGCAGAGAAAGAGATAAAGAAATAATTGAAAAAGGAGTTTGGGTTATGTACAGGAAATACACATAAAGCACTGTACTTTGTGTCTGTCTCACCCATCGCTGCTCTCAAAGGGAGCAGCTGAAGTGGTGCAAGATGCAGCCTGAGGAGGAGGAAGGAAACAGTCTATCTTTCCAGGGATTTTTGCAGGTTTTATTTTTCAGCTTAAACACAGATAGTGTCAGATAAAAAAATGACCCATCACTGTTATTCTCACTTCAAGTTACTATTCCCAGACCACTGTCTTTCACCAAGTCTGTTAAGCTGCCCTACTCAGCCTGGTGTAGGCAACCCTTCTCATCCAGAGCTTCATCCCTAGAGGAAGAGTCTTTCCATGAAATGTGTTACTGTTATTTGACAGCCACTCTTTAGCCTTTAAATCAAATATAATTTCAGATGTTCAGGAGCTTGATGGCGCAGAGTATTTTTCATCACTCTACAGTGTGAGCTCTGATTCTTCCAGTTTAATGACACTGTTCTTAGAACTAGGTTGTACCCAATGCATTTAGCTGCTGGTACTACACAGAGAGAGCCTTATACTGTTAACGCACGAATACAGACATACCTGCAAGGGCTATGGTTGGAACTCTTTCAAGTTAGCTTGACCTAGTAAACTTTAATCTTCCACATCTCATTGCCTTATTTTGCTTGAATTTCGCCTTGTGACTTGTGATTAGCCAGAGTTTCCTGGTTTGGGGGTTTGGTTTGCTGTTTGGCTTTGTGTACAGGGGTATTTTGAAAGACTTTAAATTAATCGGACTTTTTGAAACACAAAATGCCTGGGAACAGTCAGGTGCTCCGTGGCCAGGTGGGTTTGAAGAAACCTATTTTTTTTCCTGAATGAACTCTAGAACCTGAGCTCAAAATGTGTCAGAGACTCAGGCCTCAATCTGGTAAAGTGTGAACACACAACCCTAAGATTAGACACGTGCTTAGTACTCGTATCAAGCTGGTTTAGCCTTCTTGAATGTGATGTGCTCTGGAAGTCTTTGTACTGCTAAAGGACAAGAGGCACTCATCCTGTATAACCTTAAGATCTGAGGGCTGGTGAGGCGTTGAGGCAATTCAAAGGGAAAACAATCAAACAGGCACCATCATCACTGTGCCACTCAAAAGTTTCCTTTTTCTGAACTAGGATTTAAAGTTATTTCACTGCGAACAGAAGATCAGCTCATGATCTACTGACAGAGGTTGGTTTTTAGCTTCATAAAAAACACCTTCCCACCAGCAACTGACGAATCTAAAAGATTTAATCCAACTCTGTCTCCTTGCTTCCTCAGGAGTGTTTTCAGATCTTCAGAACAACCAAGTGAGTTTGTAAAACTCTTCACTAATTCTCCCCCTTTCATTTTTGTATTTCAGCAGAAACATTATCAGCACCTGGTGCTTTGTTATGTACTATGTGTATTTTGATTGCCTCTTAAATCTCCTTAAAATGTAATTCTTCCACAGATGGCTCAGCTGCTTGAAGAATAACCATTTATTGCTTGCCTTTATTCCTCTCACAATTAAGCAGCTCATTAAAATACTCCCTCTATTGTTCTATAATTGCATTCTTTGTGAGGAAAAAACTTCCATTTTTGTTCTTTATCAGATTACTTAGGTGTACATTGACAAATGTAGAATTACCTCCTAATACATCTCTCCTGTTCCACTTCTGTACCATGACAGCCAACCACCCCACTGGTGGTGAGTGGAGCTATGTTTATGTTCTTTGCACTGTCATTTTAGTGTAAGAAAGGATGTGCTGATTCCATACCAAGCTCATCACTGCAGTGTGGGAAAAGAAAGTAGAGCACTGCAGCAACTAAGTCAAGCTATGACTTTAGTAACCCCTCACCAAGCATGCAGCTGCAGTCTGCCCCCAGCCCACTCTTCTCTGCCCAACACAGTCTCTAATGCTAACATAGTGCTGCAGTGCGTGACTTTCAGTTTAAGCAAGCAGAAAATCCTTTCATAATTTTACACGGTAATGGAAACTGCAGAGTTGCTCATCAGTGTTCTCCTGCCTTATTCTAATCTTACAATTGCTTAGCATGCTTTTGAGTATGATCTGAAAGATATGTCAGACATTTAATTGCTGTACTTACCTGTCATGTTTCATCAATAAGCTTTGAGGTCCTAACTGCACTTTGCTGTTCCTTATGAAAATCACTCAAGTCTAAGAAGTGTTTGAGAACAACAATAATTTTCCAGTAACACACTGAATACCCATCACCATACGCTGCTGCTGAAAGAAAGTAAAGACATATATTGAGATTGCAAAACCTACTTTTAAAAGCTAGGAAGTAGACATTCTCCCACCTCATTCACAGCTCAGGATGCCAGGTACTCACTATTTACTTATCTACTCAGCTGTAATTATACTAACAGCAAACACATTGTATTGATTTAGTCATGGGCTACTTTATCACATCCCTCCCTAATACTGGAGTCTTGACTGAACTCCATAACATGCCTATGAAGGAAGGTTACAGATTCCAACCCTAACTAGTCTATGATTCTATGTAGTGGTTTGACGTGCCACAGCTTTTAATACCATGTATCTTTCTGTGCCCAGGTCCCAGTGACTTAAATTGCAGCTGTAAAGTTCAGCTCTTCTTTAAATCAGACCTCACAATTTCAAGATGTGTGTTCAGAAAATAAGCGACAGACAAACAGAAGCTGTAGTGAGAAGTGAACTGTACAGCAGCACACAGTCCTCTGGGATAGGAAATGGAATAGCCTTGCAGAGGTACTGATAAATAAAACACTAGATGAATAAATTACGAAGGAAACATACTCCTAGGTAAATAAAAAGTCTTGTATAAGTTCACTTGCTCAGAAGATATCAGAACTGGTTGATTTCTGAATTGCCTAAATTACAACTGGTTAAACTCTCAAGTGCTGTCCCTGAGTAGCATCTGAGCTTCCTGGGAATAATCTAACTGCCTTAAATTCCCAGCCCTAACTATTCTATGATTCTATCCTACTTCCCATGCCGTCCCATCAAACTTTTAAGCAATACACAGAAAAGGTCAAGGCTTGCTGAAGAAATCAAGCTACTTACTGTGTTCCCTGGAGGAGCTCCAAGCATCTCAGACCAAGACTGCTTGTGGTATTCACCTGGTTTGCATAATTCATGTCTTGGCTTCTTCACCTTTTTCTGCACCCTGGGCTACCAGCCATCTTTATTCCCTAGGACACAAAGAGTATAGGAAAATAAGTCTTCTTACTTGAAGGATACAGAAAATTGGTGGGTTTATAACAAAAGAACTGGTTTAGCTTCCCAGTTAGCATCACTTTACATACCTGAGGGTGTTGGTTGACAGCCAGCTGAATAAGAGCTGGCAGTGTAGCCTGTATCAGCACCAGCGTGGCAGCAGGGTCAGGGCAGTGGATGTGCCCCTGCATTGGGCACTGGTGAGGCTGCAACTCAAATCCTGTGTTCAGCTCTGGGCCCCTCACTACAGGAGAGACATTGAGGTGCTGGAGCAGGGACAGAGAAGGGCAATGGAGCTGTGCAGGGCCTGGAGCACAGTGTGATGGGGAACAGCTGAGGGACCTGGGGGTTCAGCCTAGAGAACAGAAGGCTCAGGGGGGACCTGATCGCTGCCTACAACTGCCTGAGAGGAGAATGGAGCCAGGAGGGGGCTGAGCTCTGCTCCCAAGGAACAAGGGATGGGCCAAGAGGAAACGGCCTCAGCTGCACGAGGGGAGGTTTAAATGGAGATGAGGAATAATTTCCTCAACAAAAGGGTTGTCCAACGCTGGAACAGGCTGCCCAGGGAAGCGGCACAGTCAGGTATCTATGCAGACGTTGGGCTTGGGGATGTGGTCCACTGTTGGACTTGGCAGTGCTGGGTTAATGGCTGGACTTGACGATCTTCATGTTTTTTTCCAACCTAAATGATTTTATGATTCTGATTCTACCATCATATGCACATTGAAAGAGCATAGCATGTAATAATACCCATAGCAGTGATGGACTTTTGTGGGTTTTCAAATCCATAGGATTCACAACTCAATCCACTTAGTTGTTCGTTATTTTCTTAACCCATAGGTCCCGTTTCCAAAGCCCCCCTCAGCAGGGCTGGGGGAACGTGCTGCCCGGGCAAGGGGAGGGCAGCTGGACACGCCACGGCCTTCACCCCGCCCGGCACAGCCCATGCTCTGCTTGGGGACAGCCGGAGGCGAGCACCGAGGTGGCTCTGGTCGGTGACAAGCACTTCCAGGCCGCGGCCGTCTGGCGGATCCCTTCGGCGGCCCCGGCACCTGGGCAGGGCTCACCTCCCGCCCCAGCCGCTCCCAACGCGGCATTCCCTATGGGAGCGCTTTCAACCGCCGACCCCCGCGATAATTGACCCGGCAGAGGGCCCGGGCCTTGAGGGCTCCCCGCTGCGGGCGCAGGGCACCGCAGGGCACCGCAGGGCCGGGGCCCGTCCGCCTCCGCCCC
>JAOEHY010031731.1:0-20297 GCA_025447955.1 Psilopsiagon aurifrons | reverse complement strand
GTGGGAGGTGTCCCTGCCCGTGGCAGGGGGGTTGGAACTAGATGATCTTAAGGTCCTTTCCAACCCTAACTATTCTACGATTCTATGTTTAGGTGTTACATTTAAACCCTCTTCTTTCTCAGACTGAAAGTACTACCCCCTTCTAACCCCCACAGGCAGCTGAACATTACAAATATCCTGTATGTATTTTTCTGTATCTTCAAGTCCTCATTTTTAAACACCTCCTTGCCATTTTTTTTTTTTCTATCTAGCCATTCATATATTTTAAATATCTTAGTGGAGCACTGATCAGTGCCCACAGCTGTAACTAAACAAACTTCAGTTCATTGTAGACACCAGCACCTATAAATCCTCTGTCATGCTTTTACCATATTACCCACGGTAAATCGATTGTAGCAGGCTAGCACTGGTGGGCCAACACGGCTGAAATCTGAGTAAGAATTCATGTGTCCACTTCCCTCAGAGGGATTCTCTTCTCTATATTTGATGGAGTAAGATAGACAAGAAGCTTACTTCAACAAATGTACTACACCTGGGTTTGTAGCTATGCTGTTTAGTGTACACTAATTGCATCCTTACCTTATGGCAAAATCCCTAGAAGGAGCAACCTCTTCTTGGAAATTGTGGGTAAACCATTAAAGACCTCAATCTACTTGTGCAGGGAAATTACATGCATTTCACAACTACTTAACAAGGAGTGCTTTCTGATCCTTCTAACAGTAAAGCAGTGATCCAAACCACTTGTTAACAAGGTATTTTGGCTTAGTTGCTCACAGTTTGTCCAGTGACTTTACTACTACAGCAAAGTCTGTAAATACTCACTGATGTCTCCAGGCTAAGGACAGTAACATTTGCTTTATTAAAGCAAAGATATTCTGTCAGTTTGATGTCCTTTGCAAAAGCAGTGTCTGGAATGCATTGCAGCCCTTGGAAAGAATACCATCAAATGTCTGAAGTGGTTCAGTGGATCTCAGGCACTTGTAGAGAACAGCAGTTGTATTTAAAATGGTCTTTGCATGAGAGAGGCTGCAAAAGTCTTCTGACTTCAAACCGCATCATAATGAAGAGAAATAGAGCCTCATGTAATTCTGTATTCGTTTGGAGGTTTTGCACTTGTGATTGTGGTGTGCTGCTTTCTATTTTCATGAAAACAGGGCAAATTTGGGCTTGGATATAAATTATTTCACAGTGGCGCCTTGCCCAAGGCTGTGTGAGGTCTTCTCTGGCAATGCCTCCTGAGTTATCAGCCCGACCCTGGTTTTTGGTGTCCCCACCATGCTGCCCCCTGCCCAGCCCCAGCTCCTGACTTGAGCCCTAGCAGCCTCTGGGGGCTGTCCTCCAGGGTTCCTGCCACCTGCAAGTCCCCTCTGCCATGGACCTTTCCTTGTCCCTTGTCCCTCCCCTGGGTCGGTGTCCATGAAGTAGACTAATGTCAACCCACACCAATTAAATCACTCTATAGCAAACCTCTTCTGTTTGGGAAGGGGAGCTGCTGCCAGGGTCCTGACCAGCTTCAACTGCCTGTTGAAGCTCACTGGCTGTTTGAGTTCGAGCCTGTGCCACCGGCCCTTGCCAGAGCTGAGCTCTAGGACTGCTGGTCTCCAGCTCAGCCAGAGCTGTGCCTCTGGCTTCCTAGCTGGATGTTGGACCTTCTTTGTCACCAAGGGCTTGTCTGGGATGTGTCTGACACTGGCTACCATAATCAGGTCTGATTCTGGTCCCCACCCATGGGCTGACTTCGTGGCTTGACCTTAGATCTGTCTTATCACCATGGACTTGCCTGGTGATCACTGGGCTGTGTCTGATCCAGGTTACCACCACTGGACCTGACCCTGAGTTGCATTTCTAGTTTGACATCAGACTTGTCTCATCACCATGCGCTTGTCTACTCTGGGTTCTGGGCTGACCCTGTCTCCTGTCCCAGGGCTGCCTTGCTCACAGTCTGCAGGGGCTGGGGTATGAGGCTTGTCTTGCCAGACTTGCCATGCTGGGCTCCCCTCCCACATGCATGGCCCTTGCAGCTTTCCACAGTGTGAGTAGCGCCTTCACCAGCACCAATCCAGCAACAGAGAGTTGGCAGGATTACAACTAGACTTTGCAGTGTCTCATGATGCTGTTCTCCTTTCTGCTGAAGGGCCATGAAATGGTGAATGCTGAGAACATTCACCCCTGGAAGCACATTTGATTTTCAGCCAGGTCTTGAAATGTAACAGCCTCTCTGTAATAATGTTCTGCTTATACATTAATTGTTCATTTTTCTGCAATTGTAAGGAGAGAGCGCTGAAAGTAGTTAAAACAGATACTCGCATGCTGTGGCAATAACTGTACGCTCTTGAATACCACTGGCATCAGACTTAATTCCTAGGCATTATAATTATGTGAGGGCTCATTCTCTGTGAGTTTGCTCTCACCTGTCTTCCCTATTTAATTTACATTATAATGTTTTGTACTTTTCTTCTAGGTTTGAATAGGAATATTGTATTAGGCAAGCAGGTGATGAAATTCTGCTCTCTGTTCTGAATAGTGTAATTCCACCAATTCCGATTGAGTTACTAGGACTTGCTGCAATTTCAACCATAATCAAAATTTAACGTGTGGTTTTATTATTTTTTTTAAAACATCTTCTTTCCGTAGTCCTTTTTTTCTGTCAGAAAAAGGGAAAATCAACATAGTGTTCTAGTTTCTATTTCATGTTTGCATTTCAGAACCTTAACAACCTAACAGTGACTTTATATTCTTCATCCTGATGTTGGCAGGCAGCTCAGGCAGG
The DNA here is from genome assembly GCA_025447955.1 of Psilopsiagon aurifrons. Taxonomy (NCBI): domain Eukaryota; kingdom Metazoa; phylum Chordata; class Aves; order Psittaciformes; family Psittacidae; genus Psilopsiagon; species Psilopsiagon aurifrons. The sequence goes on along the minus strand of JAOEHY010031731.1, from coordinate 17,527 downwards.
AAATTAAAAAGCGCTGTCCAGTAAATAAAAGGCATTTACAGGTCTGTTAAGCAAGTAACCTACCCTCTGAACATAAATGTCTGCATTATCTTTACTGATAAACAATGGTGAAAATCTATTTCTTCATATTTCTATCAGTTAACTACCTATGAAGAGCTCTGAAAACAAAGACCTTTCAGTAAGTAATAATTTGAGATGTTTTGGTTTTGATTTATGTAATCTCTGCTCCTTTAGGAGTTTAGTCCTCCATACAGTTAAGAAATTCATGTTGAAATGTCATGTGAATAGCGCAGTTTAGTAAGCAGCTGCTGAAATGCAGTAGTCAAAGCTGGATCACATTAGATACAAAAACTGTAAGCTGAGTGATAACATTAATTCAGACCAATGCAAGGTTTAAGAGAATTAAATAGTCCATGTTTGCTGAAAATGTACACACAGAGCATATACACTGACATCCTGAGCACTAGCACACACCCATACAGTCCTCCTCAAAGGTAGTCCAAACTTAACAGTAGCATAATAACGTTTAGGTACTTTGAGTTAGATGTTGCACAGGTGAATTTGCTACCTCACTATAATTCATAGTTTACTCACATTCTGGTTTATACTACCCCTCTTAGTTTCAACAGATCTTTCTTTTAGTTGTCAAAAAAATTACCAACCATAAGTTTAATGTCTAATGTCTGAATCAAAAGGGGTTTTTGTCCTATTGCCTTTGAGACAGATCAAGCATGCCCTACATATAAAAAGACAAAAACTATTCTCAATACAGTAATTATTTCATCCATTTAACTTGGGTTTGATATACACCATTTGTACCTTCATACGTTAATATATATTACTGTTTCTATTATCTTGGAGCTCTTGCAATGAGTTTACAAGATTTTCTACTCATACCTTAAGCACTTAAATTACAATTCTAAAAAAAAAAACCCAACATGGAAAACACATCTGTGTCACCTTTTGTTGAAATCTGGGAGTCTGCCAAGCTTCTTCTTCTCTACCATGTTTTTGGCTGCCTACTATCTTGGTTACTGTGCTTCCCTTGCACTTTTCTCTGCAGCTATTGCTCTCTGGAGATCCTTGGGTGGCTCGACCTGCACAGCAGAATTCCCACTTCTTGTACTTAAAAGACAATTGAGCAAAGGTCATGCCAAGTTGCTCCTGTATGACTGTCCCAAGGGAGGTTAAAGATCAGCTCAAAGTCATCTGCTGTGACAATGCCATTTAGCAGAGGAAGTCGCAAGTCTTGCTGGATTGTTTTTGTTTTCCAAAGGAAAGAGCATCTCCTGATACCCTCTTTTTTTTTTTCCATTCAGTATTTAAACATGCTTGTTACATTGTATTGCAGGAAACAGATGCATTCTTGTTATGGCCAGAGATGAATGTAAGGATTGAAGTAACATTCATAAAAAAGGCTTTTGTTTGACCTGCGCTGTCCCACAATGGAGCAATGGCAACAACTTCAGTTTGGTAAATTATCTGTACCACTGCGTACCAGCTCAAATCATGGCACCACCTGGATGACAAACATGCCATTTGTATGACAGTTGTCAGAGTATTGTTTTATTTTAATCAAAAATATTAAAACCTAGTCAATTCAAAATTCCAAGGCATGTGAAAGCTAGGAATCTGTGAAATGTGTTATCACTCAATTTATATTCAACTGAAGAATTTCATGACATTGTTGCTTTTTTGTTGTAGCTTAAAAATGGAGCAACCTCTGAATTTGAGCTCTGCATCACGTTTACTGAAAGGATCTTGTTTTGCGCATGTGTATAAAAAACCAAATAACCCAAACTTTCGTTTGGATACACTGCACCAAAAGAAAGGCATGATTTAACCTGGCAACAGCAGAGCTGCCCAGTAGGATGGGGAGAAAATTAACTTTGTCCCAGTCCAAACCAGGATGGAAAGTCAGACAGATATTCTTCCTATAGCTGTCAGTGTTTGCAAGGCTGCATGTTTGTTAGGTCCAGACTAGTAAGTAGATACTGCTGAGAGGGGTGATCTCACTTTCCTGAGTGTCTGGGAATGAGCATTCGAGCTGTGGCGGCAGCCAACCTCTTTAGGCACCAGGGAGCTGCTACAAGAGCGTAGGGGTGGTTCTGCTTCCATCTAAGACTAGGTTCAGCAGTGAGAGGTAGTGCTGTGCTAGGAACTGTGTAGGTAAGTTAGAAGGACTGACATCTAGTAGGTTTATTATTTCTCTCTTATGAATGTGAAGAAGTCCTTGTGGAGAAGGAAAACAAATTTCAGTTTCAGAACCATAAAAATTCTCCCTTCTACATAGTTGAAAATAGCATATCCAGGCTGCAATACCAGTTAATGCTCCTGAAGTGCGTATCAGCTGTAAAGAAGAGTCCTATTTGCTCTCAAGTGGCTCTGCAGTGCTGGCGCTCCTGGCCTTTGTAAGAAGCTGGAGTCACTGCCTACACATTTTCATAAGCAGCAAATGCTCCTCCAGAAAATGCTGAAAATGCTGGTGCAGGATCCATGGGTAGTGACTGGCCAGTGCCCGTGCTTTTGGGAAAAACCCCGATCAACCCCCCAAAACCACAGAATCAACCAGGTTGGCAAAGACCTCATTAAGTCCAACCATTACCCCAGCACTGCCAAGACTACTGCTAAGTCACATCACTGAGGGCCTCATCTACATGGTTTTTGAGCAGTCCCAAGGATGGTGACTTCACCACTTCCCCGCACAGCCTGTTCCAATGCCTGAACACCCTCCCTGTGAAGAATGTTTTCCCAATATCCAGTCTAAACATCCCCTGGTGCAGTTTGAGGCCGCTACCTCTTGTCCTGTCCCTTGTTGCCTGGGAGAAGGGACTAACCCCTCCCTCCCTTCCAGTTGTAAAGAGCAACAAGGTCTTCCTTATTACTTCTCCAGACTAAACAACCCCAGTTCCCTCAACTGTCCTCACACTTGTGCTCCAGACCCTTCACCACCTTTGTTGCCCCTTTTCTGGACCCACTACAGCACTTCAATGTCTCTCTTGCAGTGAGGCACACAGAACTGAACACAGGACTTGAGGTGCGGCCTCAACAGTGCTGAGCACAGGGGGATGACCACTGCCCTGGCCCTGCTGGCCACCCTGTTTCCGATACAGGCTGTTAGCCTTCTTGGCTGCCTGGGCACAAGGTGAGCCATGTTCAGCTCCACCAATAACCGCCCCCAAGGTCGTTTTCCACCGATCAGCCTTCCAGCCACTCTTCCCCCAGCCGGTAGCTTTGCACCGGCCTCTCGGGCCCGCAGGATAAACCGGCACCTGCAAACCCGGTACCGCAGCGGCGAGCCCGTTGCAGCCCGCAGCCGCCCGCCCAGAGCCCAGTCCCGCCGCCGCAGGCCTCGCCCAGGAAGCGGCTCCGCCCCGAGCGACGCTTCCGTCCCGCTCTCGACCTCGGGGAGTTGCGCGGGGCGGCCGGAGCCGGAGCAGCCGCCGCCAGGGCAAGGTGAGCGGGCGCTGCCGGCGCGTCCCCGCCCCGGGCCTGGCCCCGCCGCCACCCAGCCGGTCGCGGGGCTGCAGGTGACTTTCCTCGGCCACCACCCAACCGGGGGGCCTTGATCCAGTTACTGTCGGGACGGGGAGTGCGGGCAGGGCGCGATGCGGGGCGGTGCGAGGGCAGCGGCGGGGCCGCGGGGCGCTCGGCTGGAGCAACCGGGCAGGGGCTGTGTGCTCTTCTCAGGAGAGGGAAACTCCGTCCCCCTCCAGCCTCCTGCAGAAAGAGCCGGTGTCCCGCTGTCGCAGGAGCAAGGAGTAGGCCAGTGCCCACTTCAGAGCAAGAGCAGAACCACCCTCTGCTGCCGGTTTCTCTGCAGTGGAGGACGCCGTGAGCAGGATTATCAGGGTCTTAAGTTTTTTGTGTTCGTGGTGGCATTGCTAACTGTAGAAGCACGCCCCCTAACCGGCTGATGCAGTGAAAGCAGTGCGTTTACGTTTGCAGGGTCATGTAGCTGCTGCTTTGCAGCGTCTTTCTAGTTTGGAAAGCAAAGAACACCAGGTTGGAAAGGACCTCAAGGATCATCTGGTCCAACCTTTCTTGGCAAAAGCACTGTCTAGACAAGATGTCTTAGCACCCTGCTCAGCCATATCTTACAGCATCTGCTGTTGGGGCTGATTGTTCTCATGATGAAAGATTTTCCTCTTGTGCCCAGTTGGAATCTGCCCAGGGTAATTTGTGCCCATTGCCGTATCTTTTCCATGTGTCCTGTTGTAAAAAGGGAGCCTCTGCCTTCTTTGTAGCCACATTTAAATACTGGAACATGGTGATAAGGTGTCCCCTAAGCCTTCTTTCCTCCAGGCTGAACGGACCCAGCTTTCTTAGCCTTTCCTCCTAAGGCTTCATAGCCCTTTGATCATCTCTGTGGCCCTTCTCTGGACCCTTTCCAGCCTGTCCACAGGCTTTTTGTTGTACTGGGGACCTTTTTTTATAGCGGGGTCCAAAACTGAACACAGTATTCCAGGTGTGGCCTGACAAGAGCTAAGTGGGATAGTGACACCTCCAGAGTTTCAACTTACACGTTTCATACACATCCTAAAATCACGTTGTGCATGGTTTCATAGAATCATAGAAACATAGAAGGGTTTGGGTTAGAAGGAACATTAAAGATCATCTAGTTCCAGGCCCACTGCTGCAGTCAGGGACACCTTGCACTAGACCAGGTTGCTGAAAGACACATTGAAGCTGGCTGCTAGGGATGGGCAACCTGTTCCAGTGCCTCACCACCCTCATAGTGAAGAATTTACAGCAGTCTATTTGCTGTAATTGCTGTATATTTGCTGTAATTCCTGCTTCTAGCATGATCACTGTGGTCTCAGTTAACTCAGTGTCTGTGCACTGCAGCTGAAGATTACTGTAGTAGTTTAGTTAAGGATTTTCCTGGGTCGTGTGCTAGAAGTCAGTGAAAGGAATTATATTTTAGCCTTGTTTCAACTTCACAGGCTGTAAAGCCTTAAGCATAAGCGTAAGTCAGTGTGCACCATCATTAGTCAGATGACAAATTGCAAATTTTTTATTTATGAAACTGTATGTAGGATTTTCTATTAGGAAGTTCGAATGTAGAAGTTTTTACTTTGAGCTGCACAACAGGAAATGTGTTAGTGGTGTCAGTTTAAAGAAGTTTTTTAAGGAAGGATTCTGCCTGTAAGTCAGCTAATGGTGAGACTTAGTAGTACTGCATCTCATTGAAGTTTTTAGATCTGAACAGTGACTGATGTCAGAAAACCTCTGACAAGGCGGGCAGGATAGTCTGCTTAGATGAGGTCCTAATCAGGTTGACATGATGGAGTTTCTAGAAGACTGTGCTGCTTTGTCTTGCTGCTTTATCTGCTCTGGGCAGACAGCTGTAGAGTTGGAACAGACCAAAATGACAGTATCTGTTAGTAGCTGTCTTGGGTTCAGCTGTAACAGTTACTTTTCTCCTTCTTAGTAGCTGGTGCAGTGCTGTGTTGTCAACTTTAGCCTGAGAACAGTGCTGATAACACAGCAATGTTTTAGTTGTTGTTAAGTAGTGCTTACTCAGATCAAGGACTTTTCAGTCTCATGCTCTGCCAATGAGGAGGGGTATGGGAAGACAGGAGGGCAGGGACAGGACACCTCAAACTAGCCAAAGAAGTATTCCATACCACAGCATGTCATGCCCACTACTGGGGCAGTTACCTGGAAGGTCCAGATCACTCGGTTGGGCTGGGTATCAGACAGTGGTGAGCAATTGTATTTTGCATCACTTGTTTTTATAGTTTTTTTTCCTTTCCTTCCCTTTTTGGTTTTCCCCTTGTTATTTCCGTTATCATCATTATTATTGGTGGTAGCAGTAGTGGTTTTGAGTTATACCTTAGTTACTCTTCTTATCTCAGCCCGTGCAATTTGCATTCTCTTGATTCTCTTCCCCATCCCTCTGTCAGCAGGGGAGAAGAAATGGGGGGAGAGAATGAGCAGCTGCATGGTTCTGAGTTACCAGTTGGGCTTAAACTATGGAAGTGGCATGTATGCACTGTGTTGGACCGTTACTTAATATGGAGCGTCCTGTGCTTTTTTGGATCATGGAGACAAAATCTATTTTCCCTTCTTCACTGCTATTGTCTTTGTTAGTGTGTTCAGTGTGGCAGTAACATGCATCACTTAGATACAGAGTTTTTTTGTGGCTGTACAATGGGTGATCAGAACAAATGCTGGACCTGTTACAGAGGGAGCAAATTTACAAGAGATAACGGCATGAAGAAGGCCTTTGTCTGGTGGACGGTAAGTCAAATATGAGTGAGGTTGGCTACCTACATTTTGGGCCATGCTAGTGAGGCCACAGCCATTAGATCGAGGAAGTATTTTTAACCCTCTTCAGCACATTTAGGACCACAAGTCAAGTTTGGATCCCCACAATACAAGAAATGCTGGGAAACTGGAAGAGGTGCAGAGGAGGGCCACCAGCTCTGTTAGGGTCTCGAGCACATGGTGTCTATGGACAGGGTGAGATAGCTGTATGTGCTTAGCCTGAAGAAGAAGGCTTAAAGGGGGTCTTGCTTCTCCTCTTGCTCTTAATGAATGGTTATGTGTGTGTGTGGGGAGTTAGACCTTTCTCAGTAAAGGGACATGAGACAGACACGAATTGCAGTAAGGGGAATAATAACTAGGATAAGGAAAGGCGTTTTTGCCATGAGGGTGATCAGACACTTGTGCTTGATTGGGGGCCCAGGGAAGCAGTGGGATATCCATCCATGCAGATATTACAAACTGGGCTGGACATTGCCCTGAGCAACCTGATGTAACTCCTTAGTTAGCTAAAGGTTGGACGAGTGCTGTCCAATGTATCTTTCTAATATAAATTATTCTATGATTCCCTTCAAGATGAGGAAACAACATTGTTCAGAATGGAGTTGACTGTTCCTAAGAGAAGGCAGCACTTTAGATATTACCTCTGTGGCTGGCAGCAAAGAGGAGGTCAGATCTTAATTTCTGTTACAGGTTAGTGCATAAATGTGCAACTTGAAAACAGTGATGATGGCATTTGAGGTATTGCATCTAACATTACAGGAGAAGGACAAGTCGTATTTTGCAAGGCTGACATGTGTTGACAGGATGTTAAGTTTACTTGATGAGGACTTTGTTCTGGAGAAAGCCGTAAGTAAAATGATAATAGTTGAGAGAGTATAACTGTAATCTTTAAAGCTATATAATCACCTCTGAGTTTTGAAAAGTTTGTGCCATAGTCCATGATCTGTATTGTTCTCTAGCTAGTAGGTGGAACTGCTGGAGAAGTTCAGGCATAACAATCTGATAAATATTGCAGTGTTGAATGCTGCTCTTAAATCCTGCTTGGTATCACAACCTGTATTTCTTACACTTGCTGTGGGTGTTTGCTGCTTGACAGGTTCTGGAGTTCGGCTCTGGTGACGGTAATGAGAAAGGGCTTTCTCTTGCTCTCCCACACGCTCAGTTTTTCCTGTCCTTTCTCCCCTAATTCATACCCCCAAACACACGTGCATGAAATCAGTGAAGTGCTTGTCACTAACGCTACATGCTTATACATCACTGAGGATAAATCAGCTTCTTCTCACATTGTCTTCAGGAGCATGCTGAGGATTGAAATGTTGTAAGACTGAATTAGTGGAACAGGCATGGATCATGGGAGCGAAGTCCTTGTCACACAGTCAGCTTTCTTCTTGTCAGTAGGGCTTAACTTGGGCAATGTGGGTAGAGGCTGATTTCAGAACAGAAGGAAAAGGAACATTCTTGCTCTGTCAGGATGGGAGGAAAAACAGACTGGGAAAAAAGTGAGATGAGTTCTGCTGTAGCACGTGTTTCAACATTTCATAGCAAATGTGAAGTAAACCTGATATGCTTTGTCATTTTTGTGTTGTCATTAGAGTTCTGGTAGTATTAGTTATCTTGTGAATTCCAGTTGCTTACTGCTTGCAAGAAAAAAGCAAAGGTAAAGGAGTGATAGACATTTGTCTGTCTAGAGCTGGGAACTCTGTGATCATACATGCTCTAAGTCACATTTTAATTAAAAAAAACCCCAAATATTTTATTAAAAAAAACCCCAAACCACAAAACTTCAAGCTTCGATTCTTTCAGAAATTACTGTTCTTAATCCATTTCTGTCTGCAAGCCTCCATTATAGTTTCAACATGGTTTTGTTCTCAATGTTGACTAACAGTTACTTCAAGTCTTGACCAAACCTTTAGTCTAGATTAGGATAATTTTTTCCCACAAGGTATCATTTATGATGTACTAGGGCTGTAGCTAAGACACCCAAGCATACAAGTTGTCTCATGTTTGTAAGATGAAGTGAATAGCAAGTTTTCCTCTAAATTTTACAAAGCTAAGAAAAAAATGTTGCTCTGGGATTACAGAAGACCTGAAATTCCAGCCCAGAGGGGTCTAGCCCTGAAAATTCTTAGGAGCTGGTGCTGGAGAGGAGAGATAGGTACAGTAAAGCCAGAGCAGTTAAAACTTTTGAAGGACTTCTGTATGTGCTTTCCTTGTCCTTTCTCCTGCCTGTGTATTGCATTGAACTTGGTGTTTCACTATCTATGATTTCCAGATACAGTTAAAGATCTGTCCAGGAGTGAGATTTACTTATTTAAGACCATCTCCTTCCCAAATCGTTGTGTGCCTGTGGTTAGTGGAAGTATTCAGTAGGTACTATAGCACTGGATTTGAAATTGTGCCATTCCCTGTTGTAATAAGTGCTTGGGAGAAGGTTTTGAATGTACTGTGTATTACATAGAACAATGTAAATAGTTGGTAACAGTGTAAGTGTTCTGGATCTGCATCAGTTGAACGTTTTTAAGGAGATAAAATCTTAGCCTGAGATTAAGCAATTGCACTGTCTTTCTCAACTAGAATTGTCAGCATTTCCACCACGCAAAAGAAAAAGATTAAAAAAAGTCAAGTAAGTTTTGCTATATGAACTGTTACGTTTGTAAGAGGTTAAGAGGTGCTGCTGGGATGTGGGGTAAATGGTACATGAATAAAATGCATTAGAGAGGTTTTTTTTGTATGCTAAAGCAGAATAGGCAGGTCTGTCTTGTTTTTTAGGATTTATTACTTTCCTTTTTTTTTTTTGTAATTTAACAGGAGATGATAGGTGGAAATGAATCCTGTGCTGCAGGACCGATGCCTATGTCCTACTTAACCTGCCTGACTTACATTCTGGGAGAATGGACTGGCGTGGAGCATATTGAAGATTATCTGAGTTATGCAGTCTACCTTTTATGGGTGCTTTTTCCACTTGTAGCAGTTTTTCTACTACCAGGAGTTATCGTCATCCTCTTCTACACTTCCATTCTTCTTCTTCATATTTATAAAAGGAAAAATGAACTAAAGGAAGCCTATTCCAATGATTTCTGGGATGGCGCGAAACAAATGTTGGCTACCCTATGGGATGGACATGGAAGAATATGGCATGGTAGGTGAGATCTGATGTTTGATTAAAAACCACTGAAGCTCTTGTTCCTGGCCTACCTTTCAGGATTATCAGTCTATATCTGATTGTGCTGCTATTGCATGAAATTTAAAATTCAGGCCAATAATTATTCCCGTTTAACCAAGCCCCAGTGGTGCTTGGGAAAAATAAAAGCCCCTGACACTTTTTTGGATGTAAGATTTTTTATCTTACGCATTTATTCCTTTGCTGCTGCAAAATGAGAGCTTTCATCCAGTTGAATGTATAGGCATTTTTTAAATTGTGTATTTATTGTTTTTCTTTTATAACTACTCCTGAATTTCCTTATTTCTGGAGGACTGAAATGTCTGCTATGTTAAAAATTAGATCAATGTACTATATTATTTCAGTCAGTATATGAACTCTCAAAGTTAAATGCCAGTTCTCTAATAGCTAGTACATCAGGATGTTAGTGTTACTTAATTGCACTTAACCGGCCTATTACATGTAATGCCAGATGATGGCTAAAAGGAGAACTTAGTTCACTCTCTAGTTGCTACTTCAAATTAACTTTAGAGCCTAAAACTGTTACAGAACCCTACTTTTTTATTTTCTTTCCATGTATTTTTGACAACTACTTTCTCTATTAGGATGTCAAAACTAAGGGCTCTGTTCCTTGTCCTTCTACTATTATTTCTTTATAAAGACAGACTTAATAAATGCTTTGGCTTTTCTTTCTAAGGAAATCATAAGCCTCTTTCAGAGACATTCAGCTAGATGCAGCTAAAGGAGAAAGAGATGTTTAAGAGCAATTTACATAAAGAACAAATCCTTCTTGAAAATCATCTCTATTTGTTCTCTAGTCAAAGGGAAGTGGGTTTTCAAGGCATTGATAACCAGATGGTGCAGCGGCTATATCAGATAGGCTTTGTAAGACTAAGATGTAACTTTCAAATCTAGGAAAGTACACTAGATCAAAATCAACAGCTTAAAATGCTCACTTCACAATAAAAAGCTATTTACTTTTTTTTTTCATAAGAAAATGATTTTTTTTAAGGCCTTGGCTCTTTTCATCCTTAGTAACTTTTTCTTTTTTACAAGGTCTGACTTTTTATTTGTGCAGAGAAGATTTTTATACAGTTCCTCATTGAGGGTTGTGACTCTTTTTCTGCCCTGGCAGCTGCTTCCAGGGTCTCTATACACTTCTTTTGCTAAAGAATGAAATATTTTGTGATTATTTTTTCTCCCACTTGATTGATCAATATATCATAGGAAGAACTTTCTCTCCTGAAATCTCATAGCATTGGGAAAAAAAAAGACCATAAACAAAACAACCCCAAATCCAAAAAGCCCCAAGAACCAAAGTGGTATGTGATGCATGTGCCTTTATATGTATTATGTAACGCTAGAAGTGGGTATCATTCTGGTTATGACTAGCTAGCATGGAGCACAGTCAGTGATTGCTTGGTTTGCTATGCAGTATGTTGCAGCACCACAAGTGTAAAAAGAGAAATCGAAGGAGAAGAGCCAGAAGTACCTATAGGACTAAAAATAATATAATTCACTTGATTGAGAATTGCAGACCTTACTACCTTTGGAAGAAGCGACAGGGTTTGAGGCTTTCTGTTTGTTGTTTATTATTTCTTTAAAAAAACACGAAGATACTGTAACAGTACTGCTTGATATTAACTGAATGTTCTATACTGATGCATTCTGATGTTTTGTGTCAAGTGAATATATTCTGCACTGTTAACTTAATTAGAGATGTAAGTTCAGTAAGAAACTTGTCTCTGTTTATGTATATTTCAATTAAGCGTGTAAAACCCTGAATAGCTTTTAGTACTTAGTGATGGAAAACTGGAGCAAGTATAACTCTGAGAAAAATAACAAGATAGTCTTCATACACTGGCATAAAAGGAGACTTGTAAGTGGATGTTGTTATGTCACATCTGCTTAGTGACTGGTGGCAATGAACTTTGAAAGGTAAATAATAACTTGAAGTAGTTGTTTTGCGTCTCCTATCCAGTCCTGATTGTGGTTTCTCTTGAGTGATTGAAGGACTCTGCAGCCTCTAAGACAGTGAGCTGAAAAAATAAGGAAAAAGTACACACTTCAAGACAGTGAGACTGGGTGGTTTGTTTTCAGGGCTTTTTTTATCCTGTTGTTCTTCTTGCTGTAAATGTATCTCTTCTGCTTTAAATTAAACTTGTATCTCCTGTGAAGGCTAGTTAGTAAGTACTGCAAGTCTCTTCTTGAGTTTTCAGTGGTCACTTTGCTCTTATTACTTCTCAATAGCTATTGATTTCAGTTTGTCAGCTTGCCATGAGTTAGTTTCTTTGGGGTAGAATTGTATCAGAAGTTGACGTTCTGTTATGCCTTTCACTTCTAACAGGTTATGAACTTCATGGTGCTGAAAATATACCTGAAGGACCCGGCCTTGTTGTGTTTTATCATGGAGCTACTCCTGCTGATTGTGTCTATTTCATGGCTAGACTTCTTATACAAAAGAAGAGATACTGCCACGTAGTAGCTGATCATTTTGTCTTTAGATTGCCAGGTAACATGCTTCATTCTAAACAGATTGAGAATTTTTAAATTTAATTTTTTCTTTTTAATGGTGTAATCAATAAAAATTGTGCCATAGGAGCGCAGCTCTCCACAGACATTCAGGCAAATTTAGTTAAAACGTTGAAGTACAGCTGTCTCTAACATGCTCTGTACAAACAAGAATGGGTTTATGAGACTGGCCCATGCAAGGATGGGTTATACTTCTAGCTTGGCAACATCTTCCGACAACTCTAGGGTGTTTAGAAACAAAGAGAAGGAGATGATAAGAGAAACAGTTGTCTCTGTATTAATTGGTAGCAAGGATCCAAGTAAGATGTTTCTATTTTTATTAATATAGGCAGAATGAGTGGTGTTACCTGATTAAGAAGCAAACTGTTTAGAAGCAGTGTCCTTAAAGTTGACAGTAATAGCCTGGGGGGATGATGTACCCTCTCAGTTGAGTATGGTTGGCAGTAGAACCTGCCCACGAGAAGACTCTTCCAGGTAGAATCCTTTTTTGGAAGAAAGCTGTAGAAGTGTCCAGTAAGTTTGTGTAAAACATGAGGCGAAGCATGAAGAAATTGAAAAACATGTTTAGTACAAGAGTTTTGGCCTAGAGAAAAACACTGCTGTTTGATGAAATGAATTACATGAGGGGTTGGTTTTTGTGTGTGTCAAATACCAGAGTGCCCAGTTCTTTTCCCAAGTTAAATTTGTGACTAAAACTTTACAGGAGTGTTCTGTAGTGTGCTGATGCTTTTAGTGGAAACAAAGAAAGATGTCCTTTTGTCAGCATAGTTTTATTTCAGCTTTAATCCCTGAAAAGTGAACTTTTTCATGCTGATAACAGCATGACTTTGCCTCTGCAACTGCATTTGCCAACAGACTAGAATTTGTCAGTTGATTATCAAATCTTTTGCATGCAGCTGACTAATGTAACCTATTTCGTAATTTATATTTGGCTCCATATTATATATATGAATATTCATATACAGTTGTTTATCGAATGGGAGATTTTTTGATTTTCTTAATTTCTGCTTTAAAATAAGGTTCTGAGTGTGAGTGTACTTATGAATCTCCCAAATACTGTTCAGTAGCATTGCAGAGACATCTGGCTAAATGGCTGATCTTGAAGAACTGGCTTCAGCAGTACCATGTCTAGCTAACAGCTGGTTTCTACAAGTCTTCCTCAGGAATTGATACTGGAACCAATGCTACTTAATGCTTTTACTGCACACCTGGGTGAGGGGCTGGAGTGTGCTCATAGGAGGTTCACCAGTGATACCAAGGTGGGGGAGCAGTTGATAGACAGGGGGTTAGAGCTGGTATTCAGAGTGCCTTCACAGAAATGAACTGGCAGAAACATCACCAGGTTCAGCACATGCAGTTGTGAAGCTTGCTTCATCCCAGATCCACATCACGTGCTACAGTACCCTGGGAAAAAGGGTGGCTTTGCAGGAAAGGACGTTGGCATTCAAGTGGACAGGATCTTGCAATATGATGTCTGGTTTTGGACTCCCCAGTACAAGACAGACATTGACATACTAGAGCATGTTCAGTGGCTGATGAGGGGCTGGAGTATGCAATGTATGAGGAGAGGCTGAGAAAACTGGATTTGTTTAGTCTGTGTGAGATAAGGGTGGGGGAATATATTATTGCAGTCTTCAACGACCTAACGGGAAGGTACAGAAAAGAGGGACTCAGGCTCTTCTCAAAGGTGCACAGCAACAGAACCAGAAGCAACAGAGACAAATTGCAACACAGGAAGTCAGATGTGTGATTAGATGTGTGGAAAGGTATTTTCCATGAGGGTGATCAGACACCTGAACAGTTTGCCTAGACAAGTTGGGGTATCTCCATCCCTGGAGACTTTCAGAACTCCACTGGGTGAGGCTCTGAACAGCCTGATCCAGTTGGACCCGCTTTGAGTGGGAGGTTGGACTGTATTACCTTCAGAGGTCCTTTCCAGCCTACATAATTCCCTGGTTCTGAGAATAAATTAGGGCTATTAATGGAAGACAAGCCCAAAGTGTCCAGATAATGTGCTGGGTAGTGTTTCAAAGTTCACACAGTAATCTTTGACTGACAACTCAGATAGATGCCACTTCTCTTGTGAATCAAACCAAAAAGACTGCCATAATTTTATCCTAGTACTAAGACTGCCTGATGTTGGTTGAGTCTTCAGAATAAATTGGTTGGCTTCTCAGAAAATGTTTTAATTAACTGGAAGTTATTATGCTCACTGCAGGAGAAATGGGGTGGTGGTGTGAGGGGTGAGTTTGTGGAGTCTGTAGGCTGTTGGGCACACTTGGATTAGATGATTTAATGATGCTTCTGAATTTCAGATCCTTGGCGGTATCCAGTTGCCAGTAGGCAGTCTCATTGCATCTGCTGCATTGGGTACTGCTGTCCTAAATTAGCTGCAATTAACTGGAGTGTGTTTGTAAAATGTTGCTGTGCCTCCTAAGGCATGCATGAACTGGCAAGGCCCATAGCCTTCTTTAAAAGATTGCCTGCTGTCAGGCAGTTCAGTGGCAATAACAAGACCAGTTCCTCTCCTGTAATGTTGCAGGGAAAAGGAGTTGTGGCTTCTTGCCTGTTATATACACAAAGTGTTGCAAAGTGTCTTGTAGACTGGATGTTCTGCATGTGTGCTTACCTACAGTTGTGGAAGGTTGGATTCAGTGGTCTGAATGTACCTCCCTGTGATCCTGAAGGTCAACCACAGGAAAACAATGACATCCTTGTCATCTTGCTACCAAGTAGCTGATGGCCCCAATGTTACAGTCACTGTAACAAGTTAGAGAATTGTCTGTAGTGCACATACTGAGATAAGCATTGAATGTATTACTGGGTACTCTTCAGAGGGTTTTCAAACATTGGTGCAGGCACAGTATTGTTGAAAATAGGAGAAGAATATGCTGGGACAAAGGGCAGATTCCAGGTTGGTCTGTGGAACAAAATTAATTTTGGACTTCTTGGTACTTAATAAAATTAGCATCCTTTCATGCAGTATTTCCCATACTGCTCAGTCATCTAAAGTTCGCATTTTGGTATGCAGTACTCATAAATACTGTATGGTGTTAAAAACAAGTGAACGTCAAACAGTATGATTTTAAAGCAAGTGAATGTGACTGATTTCCTGCAAGCAGAAGTTTATGCTAGTTTTATTGTTTCACATTAGAATAGTTGATTAGACTAGTTGATCTAGTAGACTAGATGCTAGTTTTGTTATTTCACGTTAGACTAGAGCCCATTTGATGCTTGCAAGCAAATTTTTCATGTTCTGCTATTTCTTGGAAGAGTAGGGTGAGTATGGCATTTGAAACACAAAAGTATGTGAGAGGTTTATGTAAGTTTACAGTGAAAAGCTTAAGAAAATGAAAAATCTTAACCTAAGATCCTAAAATGAATAAATCTGATCCAGGCTTGCCAGATGCCTCTTTGTGGGAAAGGCCATTGGGATATTCGCTGTCTGAACAAGAGAGTTACTTCCAGCAGTGATTTGTAACATAGAGAATGCTGCATTTTCTTTGTCATTCTCCTTCTTGTGCCCAGACTAGTCTTTCTTTGCCAAAGTTAATAGAACAAAACCCACCAAGATTTACTGGTATTTTCTCCTGCTGCACTTTATTAGGACTGTGCTATGTTTGAAAACTAAAGCTTGGGCAAAGAAGCCAGGAGCCAGAGTGCTATAGCTGACTAAACAACTCCTTTGAAGGGACACATGAAAGATGTCACAGAGCGCTTGCCATTTTTTTCCAGTTCTGCCCTGATTATGAGATAGCACCTGAATTTACTATGACAAAAAGCCACTGAAACCTCTGAATCTTCAACTTTTTTAGACCAGAATTTATTAGCAGAACTTAATGCTTCAGTCCCTCTAGAAACATCTTTGATTTGGGGTTACAGGTTATTAGACAAGTAAGTTTTAGCCATTGTGTTTCATGCTGGGAATCTACTCAATGGTATTATGAATGAACATTTTCTGAATTAATATTATTTAACCTACAGGTTTTAAAATACTACTTGATGCACATGGAGTTATGCATGGACCAAAAGAAGAATGTGTCAATGCTCTGAAGAAGGGCTCTCTGATAGCCATTGCCCCAGGTGGAGTTCGGGAAGCACTCTTTAGTGATGAAATGTATACTATTATCTGGGGTAATCGGAAGGGCTTTGCTCAGGTGGCCATTGATGCAAAAGTGGTAAGTATGACAAGTCACGAAAGAGAAGCAAAGAGTGTTAACTGGTTAATATTTTCTTCCAGGGAAGCTGTTTTGATTATCGTATATTTGGTGTTACATTGCTGCATGAGTATGGGCTGCTTCCTTTCATAACAGCATTTCAAGACTGGTTGTGTTGCTTTCAGTAAGAAGGCTTTGGAGTCAGCTAAGAATAGTGTGGTCAGGAAATCCAGAGTTTAAAAGAATGAGAGATGAAATCCAGGGTGGTTTCTACATTACAAGCACTGCTGGTTTTACTCATACCAGGTCAGAATTCTGGTAGCTTAACCCCTGACAGCGGTTTGTGAAGCAGCTGTATATCAGTATTTCTGTTTCCCCTATCACTGAAGTATATACTGTGACTCAGCACAATATAGAATCACAGGCACTATGTACTTACTGTATTGGCATTTTATTGTAGTAAGGGGTGTCTAGGGCAGACAGCAACAGCAGGAGATGCTGTTCACTAGTGTGAACTGTCTCCTCAGTTCAAATATATAGCATTGTGCTTGGTCTGCAGGCAGATGACTATTCATATGGGACCAACTGTGAAAGGCGCATAAGTGTGTGATGTATTTGAATTGGAACTATTTTAATAAGATTTCAGAGTCCCCCTCATTCTATATATATACTTGTGTGCATATGTCTGTAGGTCTGCCTATACCTAATTAGAAAGTATGTCTCACACCAAGAGATTTATATTTAGGTACTGTCAAAGAGAGACTAGTTAAATCTCTCCATTTTATACAGAAGTTGGACACTTTTAAGACCCAATTTTAAGTGTGTATCACTTCTCAGGAGGAAAACAATAGTGTTTAAACAGGGTATTTTCAACAGATTTAGGTTTTACTAATGTATTGTAATAGCATATGAAAGACTGTACTTGGGATTCAACTATGGTTGTACTAGTTATATTTATTTTATTGAATGTGTGTTCAGTTCCCTTTATACACTCACAAAGGTGTTGCAGCTTCATCCCCCCCAAAAAAGCCCTGATAGGTGCAGTAGAATAGGAATAGCGGGGAGGCAGACTGAAAGTGGAAAATACAGCTTTATTTAGATTAACTTAGATTATTTAGATGAACTTTTAAGTCATCTTTAATAGGAGCATAACTCCTCATGGAAATAAAAGTGTGTCTAAAACTGGGATCTTAAACTTCTTGAAGTTGTCTCATTTCATTAGTTTGACATCATTTTTGTCATGTAAGCCAACTTAGTACCTAGAAAAACCCTCTATGTCAAAAGGTGTTCCAAATAAGATGGTTCTATAATGAAGAAGCTTCTTACCACATAGACCGGCCAAAAGACATTTTTTAGATATCTTCTTCCCTCCCCATATCTTAGTACAATATTCTATCATCTTTTG
>JAOEHY010031730.1:0-47648 GCA_025447955.1 Psilopsiagon aurifrons | reverse complement strand
CCTTCAGCCATCCTGAGAGTATCAGGAAATATTTAAAACATTTCATAAAGAATAACAGGGTTTTTGTGGGTTGGTTTTTGTGGCTTGTTTTTGTTTTGTTTTGGTG
This sequence comes from Psilopsiagon aurifrons, assembly GCA_025447955.1. NCBI lineage: Eukaryota > Metazoa > Chordata > Aves > Psittaciformes > Psittacidae > Psilopsiagon > Psilopsiagon aurifrons. The sequence continues at coordinate 47,542 of JAOEHY010031730.1, read as the reverse complement.
GGGTTTTTTTCTTTTTCTTCTAAAATCCAGAATAACTCCTACGTGCTTTGTAGTGACTTTAAAATCACTGTTTTATTAGGCCTCAACTCAGGGAGATAGCTCCCTGACCTTTAGCCATTTTATCTCTGACATCAACTGAATATTATGGAGACAACTATGATTTTACAAACCAATTTGGGACTGGATCCAGGAAAAGTAGAAAAAACTCATGTGTTCATTAAGTGCATGTGTTCATTAAGTGCAATGAAGGACAAGTGAAGAGAAAAAGCAGTACAAAGGGAACCCTTTCTAAGCAGAATATTTTCCAGAATTTTCCATGAGCCATCAGCAATAATTTAAACAGTTTCAGAATTATGAGGAGTCTCTATCTATTACTAAATTAAATACTGGGAGCAGGTCTTCCATATGCATTGCAGAGGTTTTGTCTGTAGCAGTTATTAAATTCAGCAGTGACCAAAAGCCACTTAATAGAATTCAAAAGCTACCTTTCGTATTTCAAAACAAAGCCAGGACACCTCCATAAAGGGGCACTTCACAAGTGGCATGTTACAAATCCACAAGTTTTACACACAAACAAGCACAAGCCAAATCAGTTAAGCACTGTTTCAGACACTTTGACTAAGGCTAGCATTTAAAGATCCCACAAGAAAGAAGTTTCTCCTGCCACTGCTAACTCTGAAGGGTATGCTCAGAGATGGCTCTTTGTGGGCACCAGGCATTCCCAGGCTCTTAGGAGAGAGAGGGGGTCTATCCTCCCACAGGAACACAGGGTAAATCTTCACACTAGTGGTGTTCTCCCAGCTTCCAGCTCCCATGAGTTGGAAACTTCTAAGCTGGTGATCAATCATAAGTCAGATCTCCAGACCTCACAAGTTATATCATGTTACTGAGCCAGGGAAATGTAATCCAACAGTGTCCTGTCTCGTGGGATGCCAGTGAACCTACGTCAGCTCTTCAGCACCTTGTTGACAGGAGATACTACCATTCAGAATACAGCTAATGCCTACACCATTCCTGAAAACCACCTTCAAACCTGATGTAATAGCTCCAGAGAAGAATGAAAGAGCTCTTCTGTGCAAGTAACATTCCACCATTAAGTTGGATACTTACTTGAATGAAAAGGAATTCTCCTGAGGGAAAACCTTTGAATACACAGGACAGAATTTACACAGCATGTACAAGATAAAACATTTAATTGCAGACTGAAGGACAGGGGAATGCTATCTAACAGAATAAGCACACTGCATAAAGATATATTCATGCTGCTGAGCAAGATGCAAGCAGGAAAATACAGACAAAAGTGTGGTAAGACTATTTTAGAAGTCAGACCAGAGAAAAGGACAGCTGGACACAGGCAGTACAATGATATATCAAATGTGTCCAGCATTGGCAGACTGAGACCAGACATAATGGTTCCTTATGCAGCAATGTCTATTGTCCCACCTTCTGCTCATGTACATTTTCTCTCCATACCTATGCAGAGGGTACTCATTACACTGTAGAGGATAAACTGGTTTCCTCTGTGCCTGCATAAGAGCCTAGCAGACTTGGTGAGGTGCCAAAACAGCAAGTTCCACTTGGAGGTTTTGTAAACTCCATTAATTTCTTTGCAAGATTCAAGCATAAGGAACAAAGTGGAGTGACAAACCTCTAATACACCAGATTTATCCACTGAATGACAGTATTTGCTGTATGGTCATCTCTGAGAGAACCTCTAGATGACAGCTTATGACTTAGACCCAACATGAACCTTTGCTACTCAGAGTCTATTCCAGGCTCTTAGATGGATCTTCAACCCTTCTCCAAGACAAGATGCAAAGCATGATACTGAGGCAATGACTGTGCTGCTGTGAACTCATATTAACAGCTCAGAAGCACTCTTTGCTGGTAGAGAGAAGTTACCAAGGCAGACTGTGCTTAGCTCTTTCAAGCAGTCTCTTAACAGTGAGGTTTCCCACCAGTGTGATGAAAGTAAAAGGACAACTTCTGGTATTCACGTCATCAATTGTTTCTATTGCTATTCCAAGACCCATTCAAGAGGCTAACTCTTACCAGGAAATCAGCAGTCTTTGAATTTAAAGAGATGGGAAGTAGCACCCAGCAACTTTCAAGATGAATTACAATCATTTTGGGTGTAGGATATCATCCTGTTCCTGAAATGAAGACTTAGAATGGTGAGGGACCGGCCTTTCTCTAATGTTAGGTCAGTCCCCTTTGTGATTTCTTTACGGTACACAGTCATCCAAGGCTGATCAAGTGTTCACAGGCATTCAAAGAGACCTTGGAATTTAGTCAAGGCCAAACACACACAAGGTACTTCCACTGAACAGCCTTGACATTTCAACTTCTTTGAGAACAGAAGGCAGCGGCTGACATTTCACTTTTAGTCATCCAACTTTTTTGTTTATTTTTTGAAAGATTTCCATACTATTTCCACCTGCACTTGGTTTTACTCTTTCTAACTAGCATAATAATCAACAAGAAAGAAATACTGTAGTGAATTGCATGGTAAGATGTTTTTCCTGTTCAGATGGGTTCTGAAACCCTGCCTTGCAATAAATTAAAAGTTAAAACAATAGCCCAGCGATTCTGAGGGATCTTGCCATTTAAGAAAAATGATAATAAAGAAGACATACAGCAGTAAGTTCTTTGCTGCCTGCATGCAACCATACAGATGACTCAAGTTAATCATGTGGGATGTATTCCTAACTATTTGTACCCTTTTAAAGTTAACCTTCTTTACACATCTTCGCATTCCTACCCATAAATTTATTTAAGAAAAAAAATCCTGTCTTCTCTAGCTCTACCTGGTCTTTACCTACCATTTGTGGCTCTTCTCTAATGACTCTTGTGGTCCCAGAGGTCCTTTTTAGGGAACAAAAATTCCAGTTACCCAGCTTCTTAGAGGCATTTGCGTTTGGGGCTTTTTTTCAATATGCAATGTCACACTATAATTTTTAAGTCTCTGTCCACAAATATTAGTGAGCTCCAATGGGACACAAAATTCCATGCCCCTGAATCTCTGGGGAATTGTCCCAGGTCCTGAATTTATGAACTGAAATGATCTGGAAGGGAACTTCATTGAGAGCATCCCTCCTCCCTGCATGAAAGTAAACTCACTTTTATGAGTGCTTCTACTGGCATTTACATGACTGTTTCCATGCTCTGTAGCCATGGTCTTCATTCGGTTAGACCTCCATAGGCAATCTACCTTTTATTTTGTTTTAATTCTGTGCCTTTACCCCCTAAAGTGTCTTCTTGTTTGTGATTTTTTTTTTGTGTGCGTGTGGGTAATTAAAAAAAAAAACGCTTTGGGGATGGAATCTTTATAAGATCTCTATACTTGATACAAAAATAAGTGCAATGAATATGAATTATCAATAAAAAATCCTGCCCATTTTTGTTTAAGTGAGCTTTTAACCAATCTCGGCAGTAGCATTCAAATATATGCAAAAAAATGTTTTAAAATAATATATTCCAGCAATCAATGCTCCAAGCAAATCCAAACTTTCTTAAATTCTACCCCAGTACTTCACCCATTTTAATGCACCTGTCTGGGCATTAGGCTCAGTCTATTTCTGTTTCAGCCACTACTAGTTTGGAGCAAGGTGCCCTATTTCCACTTGAGGGGAGCCCTACGTTGTGAACTTGCCTCACTGATTTCAGGAGAAATGTTAGGTGGAGGAAAGGTGATGGAATCCAGCCCTCTGATTCCCTTCATCCCTCCACCTGGAAACTGGAAGTGATGTTTGTTTCCACACACAGCCCCATGTCACTTTAAAACAAGAGACAAAATATCCTGTATATGCTGCAGTTCCCTGGTGTTACACAGGAGCACACTGCAGGACACAGCAGGGACCTGGATCTGGCACAGACCTGAGTTTATTTTGCGTATTTCAAAGAAGCTGCAACCACAAACCCTCAATAGAAAGAAAGTGTTTCTGATCACCACAATGTACCTTTTTCACTTCCCTAGTGACTAAAAACCCCACCAGGCTAATCGGCACAAACAAGCTGAGCTAAATATTTTTGATACCCAATGAAAAACTGGACAGCATTCTGCACAGTCCTACTTCTTGTAGGTTGTCTTTATTTTTCCCCTATTCGACTCCTGCAATAAATTTAGGCAAATTGCAGTTTGCGGGAATTTTACATTTGACTTATATATCAATGTGGAGTTTCTGTTACTTTCTCTCCAAGTCTGGTTCATCTTAAACATCTTACAAAGAAGGAAGCACAGTAATTTCATAAAGTAACTTTGATTCAACACTAATTCTTCAGTGTTTATCTTAAGCAAGTCACCCTGGCATGACTCCAGTTACAGACTCTTTCTGTACTCTGCACTGCAGGAACCAAACAGATTAGCTGAAAGGTCCTGTACCATGCGTTAGTAGAGCCAATTTCAACCTACAGAAGAATATTTATGTCTTAAAAACCAAAATATAAGTGCACACAGTTTCGCAAAATTAAAACACCACCAGCGTTTGCAACCTATGTCAGGAAAGAACAAGAACAGAAGGAGAGGAAATCTGAGTGGTCATCTGAGACGGCCAAAAAGATCTTGGGCTACCAGGGCTCTACAGATGTTATTCAAGCACAAAGATACTGGAACTCATGCATTAGGGGATGTCTACTAAGGAGGTCCACAAGGTAAAGCAGCAGCCCCAGTGCCTGTAGACCTGCAGTAGACAAGGAATAATTTTACCAGCATTTGGCTGAATGTGTGAAATTGGCTCCTTGAAAAGCGATGGAAGTCCTCACTCTCTGCAGAGCTGTTTCCAAAAATCTGGAGCTCACAGGGGACTGACTGGTGCCTGCTAACAAAAAAAGATCTTACTGCACTCTTCCCAGATTTGGGTCACTAAGAGAAGCTCTCTTTGCTTATACCCTGTTTTCATGACACTTATAGAAACATGTGTTTGGGGTTTTTATTCCATTCCCCTTAGGCATATTTGATTTAAATTCACCAACAGGTTGAACTGATTTTAAGGGAAGAGAAAAAAAAGGGAGCTGCACACTGCGGTAGTCTCATTTGCTTAGGTCATCAAGTAAACACTGACCTGATTCAATGAATGAATCGCTATATGACCTTGCTCCAAAATGTAGACAAACAATGTCACTAAGGACACAAAAAGCAGGGCAAACAGCAGGCAGAATATATTTCTGTTCTACACTACGATTCCTCATAGAGAAAGATTTAAATTACTTAAACTTGAATTACTTTGTTAAAGCTTATGCAGATATAGGAATGAAAGAACAACAGGAACAACCATGTTAGTCATCAATATACACACATAAATGGATGTACAGAAGCTCTGGCTTCTTTATGGCCTAAAGTCCTGCTTAGAAATCAGCACTGAAAGACCTGCACGAGGGTAAGACAACCCCTCAGAAATGCACCCCAATCATTTCTGCTGCTTCCTTTCTCATCACAGCCTGACATATCACTAGATGGAAGTGCCTGCCTTTAAATTTGTCAAATTTCCTTTCCTACCAGTAAGCAGCCTTCAAGTACAACTGCACCAGTTGTGTACACTACCAGAAATATGAACACCACTTGCGGATAATTCCCAGAAGACATTTAGCAAGTGCGGGAAACTGCCTGGTGCCACTGGGACACACAGGTCACCTGGCATGCTCTTACATGATGAGATTGGAATAAATCTATAAACATCTGCACCCTGGATGAAAACATTCAGGCTTGAATGCGGTACAGCTGTTTTCTGCAAAAGTCTGCGACATCTGTACAAACCAGGAACAGCTCTGTTGCATGTTCCTGGCTGCAGTCATTCGCTAGAAGACGTGCAGAAAGGATCACAAAAGAGCACTGACTGAAATGAACTTGCTTAAAACCTCAAGCTACCCTGAAACAGCTCTTGAAACTAGGTGCAGTCCAGATCTATCTTTTGCTCCAAGATTATGCCGAGTCATCTAAAAGGAGTACAGTTTGTTCATATTTCTGAAGCTGTTACATAAATAACCCTTCTTTCCTTCTTTATTGGAGTTGATCTCTTTTAAAATATACACTTAAAAATGTGAACAGCAAGCTTACCTCCCTACTGCTATCATTAAACAATAAAGAGGAGCGCAACCGTTAATCAAAAGCAGACTCCAATATAAAATCCTCTCAAAACCAGGCTGGCCCACTTAAGACATATATCCCTGAAATGTTTCCAACTCCTGCAATATCCTACTGTGAGTTCCACTAAAAATACTGCTATTCCCACAACCATTCCATGCTTCCTTTGCTAGTGACACTGTGCTACCGGCTAGTTCTTCATGACAGATTTGTGCACTACTTCTGCAAAAAAATTCCTTTCTAGCTTTTACTGAGGACATAGCATGGGTGAGTCCTCCACCCAGCAACTAGAACTGATAAGAGTTAAAATGAGAAGTTTTAAAACTAAGCAAAGGTGCAAAGACAGTCCGTTATCCCTCTGTGCTTGTTGTTTGAGACCCTTCAAGGCAAAGGAACTGTCAGTCTTGAATAAATTAGCAATGAATGCTTAAGGACAAAGACAATTTAATTCTCAAAAATCTTCTGAAATGCGCTGATTTAGCTGTCTGATTGCAGAAGTGCGGGCAACAAGCAGTTTCCTTTTTCTTGTAGTTATTACGGGTGCTAGAAACCAACAGAGAGACATTTTCTGAATTGAGTTCTGCATTCTCTGTTGATTTTTGGAGATCTGGCATCATTAGGATGCCAGATATGTGGTTTGCTCATGTTGGGTGTTTTCGGTGGGTTTTTCTTTTAAGCATTTTACGTATGGGCAAAACAAGATGGAAAAAATAATAATTTCTTGCAACCACATTTACATTTGGAATAAAAGCCGTGTTAACACTTAACATAACTTTGCCCTCATGAGCGATGCAGCCTTGCCAGCCCTGGATAAGCTCTTAACCTCTAAAACAACTGTTTGTCATAATAACTGCAACTAGCATAGCAACATTTAAAGCCAAAAATCCTCAGAGTACCTCCAAAAATATATATAAAGAGGCTCTATAAAGCACAAGATTGAGGTTCCCATAGGGGCTGTCCTTAACACTGAAGTGTTGGGAATGGCCATAGCTTTGCAAGCAAGTGAACAGAAAGAAGTGAACCCACACGACTCCCAGCAGTGGTTTTGGACCTTTCTAAAGTCACAAATTCCTGAAAAAAATAATTCAAAGTACAGATATAAAAAATTTCACATATGCTGATACAGATTTATACCTCTGCTTTTCCCAGTCATATATCATGGCCCTGTAAGCAGTGCTATAGCAGAGGTTTTCCCTTCCCTATAGTCAGTGGACCACACCTGAAAATCACTGCGTAAGGCTATCAGCTCACAGTGGGCTGAAAAAGTAATGAATCTACAGAGATTTTCTTGCATGCAGTTTGCAAGCAAGAAAATGTGCCAAGAATTTGTGACTCAAGATGGACCCAAATGTCTCCTACCAACTGCAAAGAATAGGTCTCAGGGCTGAAGTCCCCACTGCTGGAAGCTGAAGTCTCCCCAGCTAGACAGAGCCCAGTCCTGCCCAGGAACAGGTTAACTGAACTATCTCTAAATGCTAATCTGGATGTAAAATAAGGACTGCAATGAAGAGCACATATGTCAAGTAATATAAATACACACATTTATGGTACTTTATCCTGCTAGGAACAGACACTATGTGATACTCCTACCCTGGTTGAGGATCTATCACCTTGCCTCTTGAGCAAGAAGCTTTGCAGCTGTATTCCTGAGGTGACACCTTAGAAAGGGGCACATGATATAGCTTATATTACCAACTGCATGTGAAACAGATATCCTTTATAGGAGGCTCACATAATATTGTTTTGATTGGGTTCTTCAGATCAGCAAGTATTTGAAAAATTTAACATCTGGAATTTAATATTTCAATACTGAACCACCAGCAGCAGAGAAAAAGGTGCATGAAATGCTGGATCACGTTTGTGCCTCAAACAGCAGCACACTGGGAAGACAATGGACAAGAGTCCATCAGTACTGTTCTTAGTTGCTTAGACTAATCAAATCATTCTGCAAGCATCTCCCTGCAAGACATGAGGAGCCTTAAAAATGGAGATGATTCCAGCTACCAGAGTGGACATTGCTCCTTCAGGGTTATCTTGTGTTTTAAACACTGCAGCACAGATACAAAGCCAAGCTTTCCTTCCCCTGCCTTCTTGGGGACTCACACTGAGCTGGTCAGCTAGCTGCCATGCCTGCCTGAAGGATGCAGAGGGATTTCCTGCAGCCTTTTTATGCTGCTTGCTCCCACTCAGCTCCTCAGCTCCCTCCCTGACTGATCATAACTGCATTAAAGACCATCAGGACCTGGTTGCCTACATGTTCTTCTTTCTGAGTCAAAATGTCACCTCAGAATAAAGACCACAGATTTCAAAATAAAAGAAAGGGTGTTTCCATGGTGGTTCTTTCCACACTGATTTAAAACCCAGTCCCTGGAACATTCACCACCATCAAATCCGGCTTTTCCAGGGGGTGACTCTTTGGCTTAAAGCTAAGACATGCTTTGATGGAGTGCAGGTACCACTCTCATGGCAGACGGGAGGTTGAAAGGAGATGTAGAGTGCATGACGCCCAGGACAGGCACAGATAAGATCACTCTGAAGGAAGGCTCCAGCTGAGAGCATCTTCTCATTGAGAGGAGCTCAGGGTGGAAAACAAGCCCATTGGAGGATGCACGGCTCTAGCCAAAAGGCAGAGATCTAGCGCACAAAGGGCTGCTGTGAGCAGGTTCCCACATAATGGTTCATGGAAAATTATATATGGGGGTGAACAAAAGCCTTTGGACTGGGAGTGCCACCAGCAGGTTCATTCACTTACCTGCCTCTTGGATCTTTTCCTCTAAGGCTTGTCTGGAGGAAAGAGAAGCGTGCACAATGATCTTGTGAAGGACATGAAACTTTCAAAAGTACTAAATCCACACTGGATTGCCCATCCTCTAAATTTTAGATCCAAGCCAAGCAAATCTTTATTTTTATTCTCAGGAAGATAGCCATGCCCTGTCCCCTACTCTTTCCTAGTTTTTTCATGTCTCTTCTAAAACACACTGGTGAAGTTTATTTTGGGGAACTGAAAGAAGAGAAAGCATTTTGCATCTTCCACTTTTGTTTTATTTGAAAAACTGAGCTTTGCAAACCTCCTCTCTGCAATGACCCTGTAACGTGATTCATTTTACCTTTCTTTCCCAGCTGCCTGGTTTTCTGGGGACAGGGAAGTATTACCTTTGACGGCAGAAGAACCCTCTGTCCACTCTGGTAAGTGCAGCAGAGATCACTTTTGAAATATCAGGATATGTTGGGAGAGAGAACTGCACCAGCTCCTCTGCTAAATACAGGCAGAGACAACCCCTAAAAGCACTGCTCTTACATGATCCTTTCATATATTCCTTAGCTTTCATAGAAGATCAGGGAAGAGCAGGGAAAAACCTTCATTTGGAGGCTCCAGGAAGCCAGCACAGGCCTAACACAGACCGTGGGAGAAGGACGAGTCAGGAGGAACCAGGCCATGAAAACTTGTGTGTTTGCTTTCTCCCCTGCATGCAGGCAGCTCCCTCTGCCTCATGCCTGTACAAAGAAGAGCAAAAAAGCAACAAAGCAGAGAAGACTGGCAAAGCACATGAATGAAGTTCACTCAGAGGGCAACTTTTAAAAACAATTCTATTTTTTTGTCTCCTTCAGGTGAATTGCATGAGAAGGATGTGATCCAAAGAGACTGGATCCGAGCATAGGACACCAGGGAGCATGCACTTCTGCATCACAAAGGGATTATTAGCAGTCATGCTACAGAGCAACCTTAATCAAGTATCGTCCTAGCAACACTTGTAGCCCTCTTGGCTGTAAAAGTAGAGGATCCCTTCTGCACTGGTACATCCCCTTCCTTATGCATTGGATCAAGAGGCCTCATACAGCATTTTCTGCAGTTGGAGAGGCAAGGCAGACTTCAAAGTGCAGCCACACCCCCTGATCAGCAGATATATCAAGTACCAAGTATGACAGACTTACAATGGCTTTGCAGAATTTCTGGGAAAGAAAACTTCTTGTTCAAACAGATATTTTCCTTAAACACTTTCTCCCAGTGGCTTATGGATAAGAGAAAATGGTGGACATATGCACAAAAACCAGCTCAGCGAATGGTTTCCTGATGGCAGGATCTAAAACCCAGGTGTATGTGAGCAGTAAAGGCTCAGAAGCCAGAGTTACAACACCTTAGATCTGAGGGGCTGCGGGATCACAACACTGTAATAAATCTACAGTTATTCAGATGACAAAGTGGAAAGAGAGAGAACAGAGTTCAGTTTAGGATCTCTCAAAAAGACTGTTTAAATTTTCTGTGAAATAGAAGAGCAATTTTTCCTTAATCTTGGCTCAAAACTGCCATTGTACAGTATAATTTTATTTGCCTCAAATTTTCTTTCATCTCTGATTTTATCAGTTTTATAGCCCTGTAATAGTATTCTGTACCTCGGTCTAAATGACATGACAATTAATTGGCCACACTGCACAGAACGAAATCAACGAAGAAAACGGAATGATGTCTTTGGTATCAACATACTGTGATGATTCAGAAGAGCAAGAAAAACTAGAATTAAAATCACTTTATCTTCTTTATTAGTGGTGGATAGACTAATCAAATCATGCAGTATTTCTAACCAAGCCTGTTACTGAATTTCATCAAACTAAATGAGCAGAACTTGGATGGCAAAGTAAGCTTACAAGAGGGAAGTTCCTTAAGTCAGAATCACCAAGATTTGGCTTCTGGAGCTTTACTTTCTGTTCTGTTGGCTTGCTGCACAGCAGAAGTACAAATAAGGCAGAACAGAAAGCTGAAAAGGCAATGAGAAGAATATCGCAACTTATAAGGCACACTCTGCTCATCCGACAATCCCCAGCATCTCATAAACACTAAAAAGCTATTCAGCCAGTGACCTTCAAAACCCGGATTCCTTTATCCAGGGACTGTGCATGCAAGACCAAAGTTTCTCTAGACTTCATTCTGAAAGAGTGGCAGATCAGCTATTCAGCTGTAACTTTCATGACAGGAGGCAGCCAAGATCTGCTCAAATCAAACTACAGCTCTGATTATGCAAAGCAGTAAGGTTCTGCACTTCCTGACACTGAGACTACTTTAGAGTGCAGCTCGAAGATATCTGCTCTAAGATTTCTGAAAACAGGCAATTAAAACAAGAGGAAAACTAGTTTATTACTCTGCTCATATTTGGTAAAGAATACTTCATGACAAATTAAATACACAAATGTGTCAAGGGCTGAACATAAACACTGAGAAGCATTTTGTAAAATATATCTCATACCGTCAGGGAGTTGTTTACAGGACAAAGCATCATCAAGATCTTTGGCAGTTGACGGGTCGATGGTGAAAATGCATTCTTTCCTATCCAAGGGAAAAAGAAAAAGGAAAATTTATCTTTCAGTCGTGACGAAGGCATCAAAACACAGAGACCACCAGAGACATCCTGACAACAACAACTAGGTTTTCAAAAGACTCTGTTGAAACACCTTCCAATCTCACCTGAAAGTCTAAATCTAATCTACTAAAAAAACCCAAACCCCAAACAAAAAGCAAATAAAAAAACCCCAAAACAAAACAACCCCCCAAAAAGTTTAAACAAGTCAATCTCCTTGGGGTTTTGGGGGGTTTGGTTTTTTGTTTGGTTTGGGTTTTCGGGTGGGTTTTGTTTACTTGTATGTTTGTTTTGGGGGGATGTTCGGGATTTTTTCTAAGTTTTCAGCTTGGTTTAGCTGCTTGCTTTTAACAGCTTTCATCTCATTACTGATCTTCTTTTTCTTCCACAAAAGCTAAACAAAAGCTAAACAATTTAGCCTATCAAGTTCACTCCAAAGAAGCAAGTGGGGAAAAAGTCTTGGTGCCTTGTAGCCTTATAGCTACAGTAAAAATAGAATGTTCTTAATTGCAAAGTTAAATGGAATACAAATAACCTTCATCTTCATGCGTAAGAGTAGATATCGCAGCATCTGAAACTTCACAAGTACAGCTAGCACAGAGCAAGAGGCAGTGAAACATTTACAAACCAAACTGAATTACAGCAGAACTGAGGGTGAGTTTCTGGCTCAGTAAAGAGTACTGGTGCAGTACTTTATAATATCTACATTGCCTATTGTGCACCAAAGGGAAAAGCAAGTTCAATAGGAAACACTTAAAAGCTACGAAAAGCAAGCTCCAAATCAGCTAAATAGATCTAGCAAACCAATTCAGTGCTTAGGAAAAGCTGAACACCCTTTCGCATATGCTGCGCTGGTACTACTGATACAAGTAGTACATAGAAGATGCAGCCCTGTCCTGGAAGGCTTACTTACATATGCCCCACAGCAACGGGTGGCAGGAACACCAGGAACATACCAAGACAGACCATGGATATGCTCTGAGGCCACTCAGATGACACAAAATAGAGCATCTGACTCAAGAATCATCATTTCTAATGGAGCACAGCCTGGCACCAGAGAGACTCAAAATCTGGAGCATGCAACAAAACTTCTAAACTCCTGCTAAAGGACTGCCTTTCATCCTGGGCTGCCCTACAGCAACTTCTTGCACAGGCCCCTGGACTATAGCAGCGGTCACTCAAGCAATGTCTGGAATGTGGGGCTGGAGCTGAAGAGCAGTGAAGACAGTAACGGAATGGGTTTGCTGGTTAATCTTGCTTTTATCTTAACCTTTTGAATAAGTTCAACCCTCCCTAGTTAAAAGATTCCAAAGTGCAATGGTATAGGCTGAGGCTGCCAAAGAAGAGGCCGACCACTTCTTGTCTTCTATTCTCACTGCCGCAGAAAACCTGTGGCAACTCCCTTCTAGAGATGTACAGTGAAAACACACATTATTTTTCTTACAGCGTAACAACCAGTGTACTCCTGGGGTAGGAGAGGTGAGAGGGCAAAAATTACTGTGAACTTTTAAAGGAGCAAGTATCATGTGGAATTAGCAAGTCATAGCCTTTTTGCATGGGTGTTCTTACAGTGAGACCAATATCTCCATCTTTGCAGGCCTTCCACTTCAGTACTTAGATGCTCCAGGTGGTAGCTGCTGGTGTCAGACAGCTGGCAGCATGTACTTATATAATTCCACCAGGCACACTAAATAGAGATTTTCAAAGACATAAAAATCAGTAAAGCACTCCACTACCTTCCGAGACTTTGAAAATCTTTTAGAATATGCTACCTTTCAGATTGGATGGCAAAGCTGCCTTAATCCCCAGACACACTTCAGCTCCTGATCCTTCCCATTCAACTAAACAAATCAGAGACTGGCACTGAAAGATATAAAATCTTTTCAGCTACGCTAGGACTTCGTTCTGTTGTGCCTACCTATTCAGCAGTAGGAAACACCCAATTTTTAAATGCTTGCAAGCAACCTTACTTCTATAAATATCTAGTCCTTGGCATTCTACCTAAAGATGGAATTCCAGGATACTACCACTCCAAAGTACTGTGCAACTTTAGGGAGCTGTGTGCATGCAGGTACAGAGACACCTATACTACATGCAGTATGGGGACATGCATATGTGCCAATTTGCAGGTTTTGATACACCAGGTCCTGCTAACGTGCAGGGTTAACAGCATCTTGGCACTGTGACTCTCACCCCACTGGCCACATAAAGTAAATATTCCTTTAAGTTCCTTAATTTAAAAGAGCAAACAGCACTGAATGGACACTTACAGCTTGCTTTGCCTGACAAGCAAGAAAAGGGTTTAAAAGCTTCTTCAAAGAGAATGTGGGTTCCTGTGTCTGGGGAATAGATAGCTTATCCCAGATGTTCGGGGGGCCTGCAACCACAAGCATCTGCCACCCATTGTGAATCATAGCTCCAGGCAGTTTAAAAATTAGCAGACTGGTTTCAACAAAGTGCATATTTGCAGTCTGCCCTGGAAAGAAGTGAGCATAAATACATGGGAGCCAAATTCTGAACACATTTATACAATGGTAGCAATTAACAGGCTGCTTTGGTGAGACGTATTTGGCCAGTCAAATCTACTGCAGAGGTCAGTGGTGGCCCCAGTTGCTGTGGAGCTGGCAGGGCAGCCCCAGCCTCCCCAGGCAGCGTGCTGTGCACAGCCTGCTGCCCTTCGGGACCTGCTGGCCAGGCTCCGAGCAGCCTCTTAGCATGCAATCTGCGGGCACAGACATAGCCTGCCATCTGAGATACTTAAACTCACAGATGCAAAGCTGAAGAGGGGTCCAGACAAATACTGATTTAGCGTTTCTCACCAGCATTTCTATGTGCAGCACAGCTGGAATATGTTTTACCACTAGGCTCAGATCCACTTCTCCTTTGAAACTACTCAGGGGACTTGGACTTGTAGCTTGTCACAGGCAGTTTATTCTGGACACAGACAGCAAGGTGAGGTAAGAAAGTCACTGAGCAAGTAACACAAGGAATGATACTCCCTGGCATAAGGACTCTGCAGAAGTGTTGCAGAGCCGATGGCCAGGTAGTCAATGGGACAAGGGAAGCCGATCTGCAAACAGAGCTCAAAGTTCATAGCAATGAAGTAATCCTGGCACACAGGACTACACTTCACTGAAGTTTTGCAAGCAAATTCCGCTCACCAGTAACTATTATTAAGTGTGATGAATTATATTTCTAGTTTTCAGGTTTTATTACTGGAGAAGTTTCAGATGGCTATAGGAACTGGAGCTGGCATGTGGGAAAGAAAACAATCCCCCGAGTGATGTGTCTGCAGCACCCCACACGTACTACTCCTTCAGGGCAAGGTCTCCAAGGAAGGCATGTTCCTCTGCTTTTCCTCCAGCCCCACCAGTGTCACCTTTTATCTCCCACACAATGCAGAGAGCCACCTCTCATCCCAGAGAGAATCAGCACCAGACAATGACAAGAATGACAAGCAAGGGGAGGAAAGGCTGGGTGTGGGCAAGCTGTTCCCTCCCCTCCCTTGGCACCTACATGAGCCACTCCTGCACAAACCCCCAGAGAGGACCCTGGAGGCAGCTGACAAAAAACATCTGGGTGAAGAAATAACATTGCTTCAAGCTATGTGGCACGTGCACCCTGTCAAGAGGAAGGAGCCATTCAAATTCCTCCCCTGACCATACTGTCTGGCTGCACAATACCCCAAAGGCTGTGGCACAAGGAATCTCAGAGAAATCAGGCCACATTTCTGACCATAACTGTATTGGGTAACCAATAACAAAACTAACCTGCAGTGGGCTGCATGACTAACCCTCAAGGCAACAGTACTTTTTATGCACCTGCTGACAAAGACATTACTTACTTACAAGCAAACAGCCCAGCTACATGCACGCCTATTTGCATTGACCACAGGTAAATACAAATTGGCAGCTGTCTCCAGCTTCTGCAGGGCTGCCAAAGTGACCTTGTGGGTTAAAAAGCTTCATCATTCCACTCTCCCTTTCTTTAAAAGCCCCAAAGGAGCCATATCTCACTGTCATTACACCTAATAAAAACCTGTTTTATTCATTTCAAATTGTCAAAACACACTTTGTAAAAGTAATGAGATGTTCCAGGTCCACTTGTTCCAACATACACACAACTTGGTTAAAGGAAAATGGTTTAGGAGATAGACACACACACAGAGTTAAGAGATATTCTGGTCTTCATACTGGGAAGGACTAGAGATAAACATGTACCTTTAAGAAACCCCCAGCACTGATCAAAACCAAACATTTCAGTGTGGAAACTTGAACTTTTTACAGGAGCCTCTTTGTCCAAAATATACGTTTAATGTAGGTCTGCAGAGGTGGACTTGCTCTGGCATGGAGTTTTTGTCATAGAAGAAAAAATCTTTCCTCCTTCCTCCTCATGGCCAGAGGTTTTATGAACTGGAGTGAGGCAACATCTGCAAGAGCTTTGGAGGATCAGGGGAACAAAGCACAGTAGATCTGCAAACAAGAGCCATGAAAGCATGTGCCACACAGAATGCCCATACCCTGCCAGGAGCACTGACCCAGCCACCTCTAGCCCCGAGGCCCTGACAAGAGCACTACCAAAGCCAAAGCTTGCACACTGGCTCTGCCTGCCATCTTGTAAATCAACCACCTGGGGAAAAAACTGCAGAATAAAGCACTTAGTTTATTAGACAGTAACAGCAGTGTCAACATATACAGGCTGCTATATCAATCCTAATTTAAGGAAAGCTAATTAAGTGTAGTTTCTCTTTGCACAGCTTACAGAAGGCTAATTAAAGCAGACAAGCATATCTGCAGAGCAGTTAGTCTTTTTACCTTTAACAGGACCTAGAATTAATGGTTAGTGCAGCAGTAGAGTTAAGATAAGTAGTCTTGCTGGTGAGCTGGAATTACCAATATGGTAATTAAAACGTTTGCAGATCATAGGACTACAACAGCAGTTTGTTTTTCTTTGTGCAAATATGTAGAATCAACATGCAAGAATCTTGCATCCATGCAAGAATCAACAGAGAAAATACTGCGCAAAGTGAGGCACAATATAGCCATTTTAGCCAGATAAACTGTTCAGCATTCATTATCAGTTACTTTAGCCATAAATTATAAACACCTACGAAATAAGATTACAAGTTCCAGCGGTCAGGGCTCCATCTTCACTCAGGTGGAAAGCTACGTGGATCAAGATGAAGCACTGCATGGGCTCGGGCTGTATTAGAGGCAAGGCTGCTCTCATGGCCAGTTGCTGGGCAAAATTTGGGTGTCACCACTGCAACTGTCTGTAAAAGCAGCATGGTGTTACTACTGCAGTCAGCAGCTCGCAGATGAATCAACTTGCCAGTGGAGACACGGAGCCCAGATTTTTACCACTCTTAACAAACACCATCAACTGTGAAAGAACAGTTCAGTAAACTGCATGTACCCAGCAGAGCACCAGAAAACCCTCAGTGAATCAAGACATTGTCTTTACAGCTAAAGTGACCGTTCGCAAGAGGCAGAGTTCTGAAGAACCAAGTATGAACAAGCCATTCAGGAACCAGGACAAGGAAGTCCTGCCTTTCTCCAAAGAGCAACTTTCAGACTACAAAAGAGAACAAACACCACACAGGAAGCCACAGCACTCACTAGCCTGAAAAAGTTGGCTGAAACCTTCTGTCTGTGAATTCTCAGCACACAAACACTGCACAACTGAAGATTCAAGCAGCAGAATGGCTACCCACATGCTGATCATCCTACCCTGCCTGAGGCTCAGTGCTCACAGCCCACAGTCGCTCCAGTCATCCAGCAGCTCTGGAAGCACCAAACTAAATGATTTGCAGAAGCATTAGCCTATTTCCAAAGATGAGACTGCTGCAGCTAGAGGTGTGACAAAAATGAACATAATTTTGTCTGTTAAAGTTCAGGCAGTCAAGCCTTCTTTTAAACTTGAGTATGTCAGTGCTAAGCCATTTACAGTACGACTGACTGCATGTCTAGACACTTGCACAGCATTTATGTTCTTCTAGGGACTCCTCAGACTGTCCTGTTCTCTCCACTTTGTGAGTACATACAATAGCCTAGTGGGAGTGAAAGCTCAGCCTCCAAGTTTACCTTTATTAACTCCTGCTCAAAGCTGGCATTTTAAAATTAAGCAAACCAAAGGCACTTTTAGAATCTTTAAGTTCTTCAGGTCATTTCTAAGATCCTGCTGAGCGCCATCCTGCAAAAGTTAAACAGGCATCATTTCTCCAAGCTAGAAACAGTTGTTTTAATTTGGGAACAGGCATCCTAACGCAGTCAACTCATTCCAGTGAATGCTACTAACATTTTTTCACACAACAGTCCAATTGTTATGGCAACCACGAAAATCAATCTCTTTCTTCAATCACAAGTAAACCCAGCTCAAGCACAGCATCTGTGCAGGTTTGTTATAAAGTGCTAGGAAGCACGGGACCAATTCCACTGATGCTCATCACTCAAATAGGGATGAAGTACTCTTTCGCTGAGACAAATTTCAGAGAACAATCAGTGCCTCAACATTTTTGAGACATCCCACCCCTAGAGACATCTATTACGTGTAGTGTCTACCACATTTGTCACACTCGATGCTGGCAGATTTTAGTTACAAACCCAGAGTGGCTGCTTCCAAAACAGATTCTTAAAAGGAATATATTTGTAAAATACGCCTGCAATAGAAGTACCCTGACAAATCTCAAACGGTGCTCCAAATGCCCTGTAACACGCCAACAAAGACACTTGACACCTCAGAAATCTCCTCTTCCATGGTGTGTAAACTTCAAAATGAACCAAAATTGTAAAATAATTGGAAGCAAAAACTGCCCCCTCCAAACACTGTTTGTTTTAAGCTCCACAAAAATCCAGCATGCATTGAAACCCCAACTTTCTACATCAAGCCAGTACTGTTCTCTTTAATTTCTGTGTTTATGTTTTAGTTAATGTCCTGTTCCAGTTCAGAAAACAGACCTTGGTCCAAGAGAGCATCTTACAATGACTCCGGATGTATTACACATCTACAACAAAAAAAAACATTTTCACCAAGGACTGCTCACTGGATTGCCAAACCAGAATCAATTATTCCCTCTATATGTTTATGACCTCTGAGTAAGAAGAAAGAAGGGGGGAGGAAGAGCACTGCAGTCTTGTAACATACCTAAATGGCTTGAAAAGCCAACGTATGTATAAACAAGATCAGAGTCTCTGAGAGACCATGTACCAGCAGTATTTCCTACAAGTCATGCCGTAATTGTGCCACAAATATAATGAGGTCTCTGCACTACCATCCCACACTAAAAGGTGGAGTGTAATTGAAAATGTACTTGCATTGTATAAACTACTTTAATCACAGATGCACAGAGCTAGAAACGGAAGAGACATTAAGTCATCCAACCTGCATAGGTCAAGGCCAGACTACTCATGAAAATACATTCGCAAGGACCTTCTCCAGTATAGTATTAAGCATCTTTAGTGATGGAGTTTCCAGTACTTACTTTAGCAGTCTAAGTTAGTCTATTTAGGTTGGACAGGAAGGTTTCCTCTTTGTCTTGCTTTATTTGTCCTCATAACGCCTCCTTCTATCCTCCCACCACCTTAGATGATTTGCATCTTTTTTGTTTTGGTCCACATATTTTAACTACCAACTACTATCTTTCCCAAACTTCTAGTTTCAGTGTTGGCAAATTCACATTGAACAGTTAATCCTTCCTTGTAAATCAATCCCTCACCTCCCAGAATTATTTGTATTAGTTTTCTCCAGACCACCCCACTTCAAATCCATGGTGTAATACCTCCAGTACAACCCTGCCTTATACACCTGCATGTATGCCATCTATATTATGGTGGGATTTTTTCTTTTTAGAGAATGAGGATCTGAGAATAACCTGGGAACAAAGATCCAATCATCAAAAAACATCAGGGCAGATGGACAGAGTCAAAGCACGCTTCAGACAACTTCATCAGACTGAAGCCACAAGGAAAATGTTGTTCCTTGCAACAACCAGCCTGACCTAGTGATCAGTGATCAGCCCTGAAATTCTCCAGTGGGGATATACTGCATTACGAACTGTATCTGATTTCGTGGCAAGGTTTGGGGGTGTATGGTCAGGACAACACACTACAGGGGTAGTGTTGAGAAACTGCCAGTTGGCTCCAAGACAGACCCGCTGCTGGCCAAGGTCGAGCCAGTGACAGTGGTAGTGCCTCTGGAATAAAATCTTTAAGAAGGGCAGGATATTCCTGTGCAGGAGCAATTGCAGCTGGAGGGAAGACTGACAATATATAAAAGAAACAGCCCTGCAGACACTAAGGTCAGTGCAGGATGGGAGGACGTGCTTCAAGCGCTAGGGCAGAGATTCCTCTGCAGCTCATAGTGCAGGCTGTCCCATGGAGGTCCCCGCAGTGAAGGAGGGGGATGCCCAAAGGAGGCTGTGACCCTGTGGGAATCCCACGCTGGAGCAGGCTCCTGACACGACCTGTGGCCCCAATGAGCCCACACTGGAGCAGGTTTGCTGCAGGATTTGTGACCTCTTAGGGCACCCGCCCCGGAGCAATCTGTTTCTGAAGGACACGCTGGAGCAGTTTGTGAAGAAATGCAGCCCATGGGAAGGACTCACATTGGAGAAGCTTATGAAGAGCTGTCTGCCATGGGAGAGACTCCCCTCTGAGCAGGGGAAGAGTGTGAGGAGTCCAATCCTGAGGAGGAAGGAGCAGCAGAGGCAACATGTGGTGAACTGACTGTAACCATCATTCCTGTCCCCATGTGCCACTGGAGGGTAGGAGGTAGAGAAAATCAGGCATAAAGTTGAGCCTGGGAAGAAGGAAGGGATGGGTAGAAGGTGCATTTAAGCTCTGTATTTAAGACACTTATTTAAGATTTTATTTCTCATTATCCTACTCTGATTTGATTGGTAATAAACTAATTTGCCCAAGTTGAGTCTCTTTTTGCCTATGACAGTAATTGCTGAGTGATCTCTCCCTGGCCTTATCTTGACCCACGAGCCTTTTGTTGTATTTTCTATCCCCCACCCAGCTGAGGTGGAGAGTTGACAGTGTCTTTGGTGGGCACTGGTGACTAGCCAGGGTCAGCCCATTGCACCTACTGAAGAAGCTATAGGTTTCTTCATCTACAGTATCAGAGACAGCTACCTCGGTTGACACCAGAACTTGGATCCTTCATCTGCCATCTACCACCATATCTCTCTAGCAAGAAAGGAACACCAGCAAAGTACTGCGATATTAAGGCAAGAGCCAGTATTTGGCACAGGTGAACTGGGCCCATTTGATATAAACATGAGATGATCAGGCACTTTCTTCTGCTCATCAAAAGTCCACTTTGTGATTTAGTGGAATCCAGTAAGAAATGAACTTGTTCTCAAATTGATTTAAGATTTTATCTTCATCTGCCTCTGTTATTTCTCTCCTAAAATAGGCAGCCAGACAAGAAAAAAGACTGTATGTATAACAAACTAGTCACAAAAGTTATTACTGTTTTCCACAACTAAAGAGATTCTTAACTAAGCAAGCCTAGAGGATCAGAACGCCATAGTCCTGTCCAACTACACACTACCAATTCCACTTGAAGCTGCACTTCCAATGACCACACGTGCCTTCCTGTAAGGAAAAACATCAGTGAAGTTGCCAGCGTGTCTATGTACACCAGCCACTGGTAACAACAGCATCTGAGAGCAAAGACCATGCATCATTTTGTACAAGTGTCACCACAACTGCTGTAGCTATAGTGTAGTAGAAAATGTTATGAAAACAGAGGAGGACCCGAAGAAGCCAACCAGAAGCAAGGAGCTGAATCACATCACTCTGACAGCAGCACCATATTTATTCAGAATTTTACTTACTCAGCTAACGGGTGAGGATCGAGCTCATGCACAATTCTCCTCACCGAGAAGAGTACCATTCCCCAGACTGACTGGACAGAAGGACCCAGAGCAGATACAGCCACCATCACCATCTTCTGGAACCAATTCTGTTAGAGAGGGACTTGATCTGATATCCTTACACACCACTGAGTAATCCTCTGTATGCCTTGTCTCCCTATGGAGAACATTAAATTAGTCACAGAACAGCTCAGTGAGAGGGCAGAGATCATAATCTGGCTCTGTTTGTGCCTCCACTCCATGCCAAGACAACAGCCAGGTCTGTAGCAATGCTGCTTTATTTTTTTTTTTTTAATTTGCTAAACAAGCCATTTCTCAGTTTCCATCAGAAACCAGAGCATTTTTACATATCCTATTATAGCTGAGTAAGTCTTGCTCTACTTAACGCCAGCTTTTTGTAGTGGAAAATCTCCAGGAAACAAGCTATTTAATGATGGTTTATCTGACTTGCACTCATTTCTAACTGAAGTTGTCCACCTGCCTTGAAAAGACATCTGTTTCAGAGGCTAACTGCTTTCCTCGAACATCCCTTGCACAGCTCAAAGTTGCCATTTTTACCATCACCTCTAATTTTATCAGCCAATAATGCCCTCAGGCATCTACAGCAAAGAGTATGCTGTCAAACCTTTACTATAAACACTGCTAATCCCTGTTACCAGCTGTAACACTCCTTAAGAAAGTTATAGCTGAACAGTGGCCAGAACTGCAGTGCAGGTACTGTCCTGCTGCCAGCGCTTTCCACTCACAGGCAGTGATATGGAGCTTACCTCTACAGTGGACACAGAGACACAGCACCTCCATTCTTTCTCTGTTATCAACCAAAGGAAGGATGCTACATTTTTGAATGGGCAGCCAAAATTACAATTTAGCCTTCAACAACTTGGATAGCTTTAGGTCAGCTGCAATTGAGGTCACATGCTGAAATACCAAGATGCAATTAGAGCTTTTTGCCTGCAAGAACAAAGTGCATTAACTCTGCCCTGCAAGGGAAGCAAGTGAGCATTAACTGTCTCCTGCCAAAGCAGTGGATCCTTGCTGTCTGTCAGTCTGATGCCCTCCAGGCCTTTTAGCCTCATGGGAGCATTGGACAGTTATGCTGCTGTTTAGAGGGACCTCAGCAGAGAAATGGGCTGATGGGAATCTCATGAAACTCAAAAGGGAAAAGGAAAGTCCTGCCTATGGGGAGGAATTACCCCATGCACCAGTACAGCCTGGAGACCACCTAGCTGGAAAGCAGCCAGACAAGTTGAACATCAACCAATGACATGCCATTGTAGCTAAGGTGGTCAACAGCCTCCTGGGCTGCATTAGGAAGAGTGTTGCCAGCGGGTCAAGAAATGCAGCACTTCAATCCTTCCCCTTTACTTGGCACTGGTGAGACCACAGCTGGAGTCCTGTGTCCAGTTCTGGGCTGTCTAGTAGCAGGAAGACATCAACATACTGGTGCAAGTTTGCTGAAGGGCCTCAATTATGATAAAGGAATTGGAGCATTCAACCTACAGCAGAGGCTGAGAGAGCTGTGGCAGAGCAGCTTCAAGACCAGAAGGCTCAGGCAGAGAGATCTTATCAATGTGAAAATATACCTTATGGTAGGGAGAAAAGAAGACAAAGCCAGACTCTTCTCAGTATCCATCAACAGGAGAATCCATTTGAAGGTAAAAAACACCCATGTTTCTATTGTAAGGGTAACTGAACCCCAGAACGCATTCCTCAGAAGGGTTGTGGAATCCCCCATCTTTGGAGCTACCCAAACCCCAAACGGACACAGACCCCAGCAGCCTGCTCTAGTTGACCCTGTTTTGAGCAAGGGGATCCAGAGGTGCCTTGCAACCTGAACCATTTGGTGATTCTCAGGAGTTTAGGGCTGCTCAGCTGAATTCAGTCAGTTTCTGCTTCTCAGACCATACCCATCTTGTAGACATTTCAGAGTTTCTTGCTGCAGCACCCTTTCTCTGCTCAGTATTTTTAGCTCATTGTTTTGTATTTTGCCAGCTGAGAAACTGCAGTTTGTAATTTTACCTTCAGCTTCATATTTCTGCTTAAAAGTGAATACAATGTCCTGTTTATAATAATAAAATCACTAGTTGGCAGGATGACATCAAACGGAAAAAGAGAAAGCAACTGGAAAATTTAGAGCAAGCAATTTTGAGTGCCAAGTTTCACATTTGTAATAGTCCAGCGGAGGTCAACAGGCTCACTTATTATTAGTAAAAATGGTAGAGAAATAGATATCCTCAAGTTCTTCCATGTTAGACTATAAAAACCATCTCTGCTTGAACAGGTTCTAGTGCTTTCCAAAAGAGTGATGTTACACATTTTCCACAGTAACACCAACAATGGGAGACAAGCAAAAGGCAGAACTGCTTTGCAAAGAACATCCTTTTTTCTCTCTCCAATATTTAGGTTTTTGTTTCCCACTATAATCGGACTTTCCTGGCTTTAGTTTCTTATCCCAGTTAAGCAGTAAAGGAAACAAAAAGATATGAATGAAATTAGAAACATTTGCAATGAGTCTTAGGAATAGCTTTTGGGTTTCTTAGATTCCTGGCTACATCTCTTCAAATCACCTCCTCTTCCAGCCCATGTCTCCTGCACCTATCTGAAATTTACATTTCCTTCTTTGCCCTGATCCCTCTTCTGTTCAAGGGCTGTATTTTGTTCCACACCACTGAAATAATAAGTGCAAAGCAAACGAGGAAATGAAAATTACATGTTGAAACACTGGAAAAGACCAGAAAACAGTTGAAACTTAGCACCCATCAAAATTTGTCTCTATGACACTAATGGTCCAGTGTTTCTCTAAAAGCAGAAACCAAACACTTTTCAAACTTCCAATGAAAAAATACCAATCCCAATCAACCTGAATAATAAAATGAGAACTCTGGTCCTAACTGTATTATCATGTTTAAAGTCTCAGGAAGGGAAGTTTCCTTAACCACACTATCCTGATACCTTACGAAATTTCATACACTCTGTAAAATACAACTGCAGTCTGCAATGCCAACACCTACTACTTGCCTAATGCTTTTCATTGAAAGTTTCTGGTGCTCTTTACAAACAAATCAGCTGGGAGTACCTGTGAAATACTTGCCTAATTTTACAAATAGATAAACCCAGGGAGCTAAAAAGCAGGTGTCTCCGGCAAAACTGTGCTCTAGTGGCAGAGCGGAGACTTATATCAGCTAAAAGATTTCAAAGCTATCCATGAGGTTTGGATCTTTTCTGCCCTAAGTAATATTAAAATATTATGTAAATCTTTCCTTGTGAGCCATTACTGAAGAAATGAAGAAAAAAAAGAAAGATGTCTTGGAAGCAATTCTGCAGAGGCTCTGTAGATGAGATGACAGTTGTTATCCAAACAGACAACACATGGCAAGAACAGGCTTCCTGTAAAACTGAAAGACTCGCAGGAAGATCAAGGAACGTATTTACAAGATGGCATGGACAAAACATCTTTCCCTCCTCTTGCCCAGCCTCAGCAGCTTGGTGAAACATTGTCTCACTTTCATCTGAAACCACACTCAACAAATGCCTCCAGGGCAGAACCTCTACCTCTGTGATCTATACACAAACAGACCCCACCACACTCAGGACACTGGCTAGCAGAACACAGAGGAGGAAAGCGTCATTTACCACAATGAAAGGAAACAAGCAAAAGTTATCTCAGGGACAGGAAATGCCCTCAAACCCAAGACTTTGCTTAGGTCTTGGTTTCAAATCTCAAAAGTTAATGTGTGACACTAGAAAATTTAGAGCACTGTGCTAACAGAACTAGAGAGGATTTACTAGAGATGAAAGTATTATAAGCCAGACTCTTAGTAGGTATTTGACAGCTGGGCAATGCGTAAACTGAATTAGGATGAGCTCTTCAGAAGTGCTAAAATGGCAATTTCAGGAGAAAACATGAGGTTTTATTTCACTGAAATTTATCTTAGCATACTCCGAGACTACTGTGCTCTCTAGGGAGCCTGAGGGATCAACATGCACAAAGTACAGCAAAGACAGGCACTCAGAGAGGCAGATGTCACTGAACACAGCGCAACCTCCCCTGGAAAACAAGACACAGCTCCCACGTGCAACCAGACCAGACACTCAGGTTCAGGTGTCTTCCTCCAGATGTCAGGCTGGGCCAGTGTGTGCCAGCTATGTACAACACTGCAGACCACAACACACTTACTGCCAACTATATGAAAGCGATTATTTAATATCAAAATAAAGCTGAGCTACCCTGGGACATGTCACTCTCAAGATCTGATGGGTAAGACCAGGAGAGATGGCAGCCAGGCCTCCAACTGCAGGACTCCACTCATCTATGAGTCACACTATCTGTATTAATAAAACTCATCTTTTTCTGGGTAGACAAACCTCTCACTGTCATGAAACAGAAAAGAAGACTCATCTGTATTTTACTTTCCATAACTAGAAGTCTCATGCTATCTCCATACGTGTTTAGACCACAAACTACTTAGTGGTGTGGCAGTTGACATTAAAAGGATTAGTAAATTAAGCTCAAATAATTGTCTTAAAAACTCTGACTGTTAAATGTTTATATTTGAGAGGATCAAAAGGAAATCTACTTTGTAGTGTGCACTGTGGTCAGGAAGGGGCAGAGAAGGATTTAAATAGCTTAACTGCAAAAGTGTTATCACCTTGATAAGTCCCAGTGTAATAATTCAGCAATAAAGCAAGAAATGCACTTGGAATTTGTTTCCAAAACTGATTGTCTGACCGGAGACAAGTCAAGCTCTTTATTTGTTTGAGAGATTTAGTCAGAAGAAACAGAGAATGCCACTGAAATGTAGTCAAGACCATAAAAATGAGCACTTTCCAGTGACTTCTGAACTGCAGCATTCAGAATCTTTAGATTTTTTTTTTTAAGCTACTCGAAGCCTACAGTTTGGATCTGGCATCCAACTGTTACCACTACTCAATCAGGAGCGTGATCCTTCCTGAAGTATTCCACTGTAAGGGAATGGAAATCCAGTAAAGCTGAAGCAGTAAGGAAGTTGCAGGCTACAGTGCAGGATTAGGTGCTTGTACCAGTGCAGTGCCTTGAACAATCAGGCTCACAGGCCTGTTTCAACACAGCAACGTGCAAGAAAGCAACAAATCTTCCAACTGAGACAGGATGCTCCAGCACAAGCAAAGGTGGGAGATAAACACACCCTCATCATATTAACAAAGTATTGACCGATTTGCTTTCTTGCACCCTCCTTTATTGCAAAGTGAGGTTCTAAACAAATTATTTTTATTCTGTCTTTAGGTCTTTTCTAGTAAAGGCATATCTGAAACATGACTTTCCGAAGTGTAGCAAGTCCATTAGTTTTGAGTAGTCCAGCAATGTCAGAGTGTCCATCACCCAGCAGACTGCGGAGTTCCCAAAAGCTGGCAGGAGCACCACTAAGTTGCAGGGATGGCTAATGTGAGGTGGGGGACAGCGCAGTTGCCAGGCTGCAGGGAGGGACTGCATTTGCCAGCACCTAACCTGCTTAAGAGCTGCTGATTAAGAACTCCACCCAACACCAGTTCTTCAGAACAGAAAAACACTGAGACTAGACAGGAAAACACAGGACAGTCTCTACCTGTGCTTAAGTTTCAAAGTAACAATGCCCAAGATCATTTGATCTGCCAGGCATTCAGAAAATCTCTGCTATAAAACTACCACTAAAATCGTAATACATTCCAGACAAAAGCATAAAGCTTTCAGATTAGGTGCCAAACACCAAATTTTCAGTTTTCAATAATTCTTTTGAGAAAAAGCCTCTTTGCCTCGTAAAATACTTCTCCAAATAACTGGAGTTTGTAAACACTTTCAAAAGACATTTCTTTCCATGCAGGCACAGGTAAAAGGTAATATGGTGCACATAATAAAGTCAGTGCCTCTTCAAAGTGTGATGAATGCAAAACAAAATAGCACAACTCTGTAGCAACCCAAGAAGGGAGTGTCAGATCACACTTTTGGTTGTTACCTTAAATCTCTTCTTTTGGCCAGCTCTCCCGGTGAGATAACCCAGGGCAGGTTCTGAGGAAGGCATTCCAAGGCTTCAGAGGGAAAGTCAGAGAAATCCACACCATACTCCATCAGGATCCCTTCTGTTTCCGGCTCAATCTCCCCAGCCTGACCAAGACTTTTGGCCAATTGCCTGCAGAGAGAAAAATAGGGATGCTTTTCTTAAGTGCATAATTACTAATGTCTTGTTACTGCGGTCTCCTGAGAGAGGCTGCTGAGCCCTCAAACATACTCTTTCACCCATTCACTTCTCCCTCAGTTTTGGCAGAGGACTTGGCAGGAATCCAGACTATACCATGACTTATGTCTGCTGGAGATGCAAAACACTAGACAGACAGTACCCTTGGCTGTTTCATGCATCTCATTTTAACTATGTTTCATATTAGGTTTTTGCAGATGTAAGAAAGTGTCAAATTTTAGAAAAAATTACATCCAACAGGGACAGACAAGCACAGCTCCCCACACCGGCAGCTCTTGCTTTAGACATGGCTGGCTCCCTTGAGATCCTCCTTCCTTCCCTCACCACTGAAAAAGGTGACTGACTCCTACTACCCAAAATGGAGAACAGATTCCCAGCAGTTCCCAGACAGCTCTGCATAAAACAGCTCCCATGGAGCTCAGCACACTGCTCTCCATCTCAAAGGATGCACTTTGGATCTCTGCTGGGCAAACTTGTGCCCTATGAAGACAGAGGTGTGAAGAACCTTACTGCCTTCCTTACAGAAGTAGCACACACAGACATGCCCACAGATCGTCTTTTCCAACTCTTCCATGCTCTTTCCAGGACTTGAATATTCCCAGTAGTTTGTCCCTCCTCTCCTAGCTACCCAGACGCCTCTGAACCAGGAGCTAACTGAAGAGGAGCTCACACTCTATAAGCAAGTAACAGACAGGAAGCTGTCCCCCACATGCTAATAGTCTTTGATGAAGTATTCTGCACATGTGAG
Source organism: Psilopsiagon aurifrons (assembly GCA_025447955.1). Classification (NCBI taxonomy): domain Eukaryota; kingdom Metazoa; phylum Chordata; class Aves; order Psittaciformes; family Psittacidae; genus Psilopsiagon; species Psilopsiagon aurifrons. The sequence goes on along the minus strand of JAOEHY010031730.1, from coordinate 19,275 downwards.
GATGAGATTGCTGCTCTATTATGCTTAGAGAAAGTTTCCATCTGCTCCAGTGCAAACCCCAGTACGCATCTGGCTGTGAGCTCTCCTGTTAAACAAGCATTTGGATCTGGACACAGCGTGCAAACTGGGACTCCAAAGGAATGGGACATTTGATCCCTCCCCAGCTGGTTACGAATACCATATGAGAACCCATGCCCATGGTGGCTCCCCTTGTTCCCCCTTCTCAGCCCCATATTGCTCTGCAGTACACAGAGATAAATTATTTTTTAATTTTCATATACTGCCATTAGAGCAAATAGCACATTACAGCCAATAGAGATAATGCTCCTGACCCAAGAAAATTACAACTGAAATTAAGGCAAATCCATCAAAATATGACACAAAGGAGAGGGGCAATAACACAGTGCAAAACCAGCCACTCTAATAAGTGGTTTTCCACTGCATAAAATACACAATCATTGTATTGAACTTTCTGCTTTAATTCCAATGAGTGAGAACAGGCGCTAATTACTTTCCTAAATTGGGGCCAAAACAGTGCACTTGTCATTTGGACAAGCAAGATGCTCTCGGGGCTTCAAATGTGCCATAAACCCACAGAACAAACCCCATCCAAACAGCACAAGCAAGCCCATCTTCTTTATGGGAGCAAAGCTTGCTCTCTTCACAACGGGAAGGGCTGTGTAATAAACCTGTCACACTGTGTAATATCCTGGAAAGGATTGCGCGCTTCGCAGTGTGAATTGTAGAGTTCACATTGCCTAGCTTTAAAATAAAAATGAAAACAAGGATAAACGATATTTCCCTCCATTGTTTCAACTTTATGTACAAACTGCATGGCAGAAATACGTGCACGTTTGGCACCAAAGCTGAGTTCTCTGTCCCTGCAGCTGGGTCCCAGTCTGATCCTTATTTTAATATAAATAAATGAAGCATCAGTTTTATCTCCTTCTCTCTCAGCAGTAACAATAAACCAAAGAAATCACCACTTAATTTCCAACGTCTACTGCACAGCTTGGAGACTGAGCAAGGATGAGCTCATGAGTCCACAGGCCCACCAGCATCACTGAGGATGGATTAAAAAATACGAGAGGAAAAGAGAGAACAAGTTGCTCTGCCAAAAAGAAATGGTAAGGGCTTGAAGGTGCTCCTTCTCTTGGAAGGGCAGAGCTGGGAAGTGCACCAGGAGGGCAGCTGGATGTCTGCACGACAAGTCATGGAAAGCACCTCTGAATGCCAGAGTGCTTTCCAGCACAGTCTTGAAACCCATGTTCTCTTGATCCGTTTACTGAAATTAGATTACAAATCAAAAGGGGTTTACCCAGAGGTTTGATATAGGACTAATATTTTTTAAATAGTAATTAACATTTGATTTACAGTGTTCCAGGGAACATTTCCCAAGTACCTTGAAATAAAAAGTGTACAACTGACTCTAATTGGGGCCATACAGGCATGATGACTTGCATCAGAGCAAAATCTGACAGGACAGCATGTGATCAAAGGTAACGCATATAGGATCACCAATGGCCCTGAAGTAACAGTCAGGCTGTAAAATCACTCATGGGGCTCTGCAGCCACCAAGGGTAGCAAGAATAGTTCAAGAGGCTTATAAACAACAACAGGCACAGGGCCCAGTGGCAGTCAGACGTTCAGTCCCGGGGAGTTACAGTGTCTGACTCCACAGGCTTGCGTGGGGATCTGGTTTTTTAAATGTTAAAAGGCAAAAATATTACAAAGGTTACAGACGTAAACACTTCTTTTCTGCGGCAGTGATGGGGAAGCATTACCTTGAATACCCTTGGACTGATGTCAGACATGGTAGCAGCAGGCATAAACAGGAATGCACCGTGGCTGGAGCACTGGGCAGCTCAGGGTAGTTCTCCAATAAGTCATAGCTGCAAGCAAACTGAACTCCCCCAAGCTGCCAACTCACTGGAGCTTGCCCTCCCATACATGTACACCTGGGGCAGAGCCACACTCATGCTGCCACCTCCCCTTCACAGTGACACTGATGCATCTATTCAGCCACCCATTTTTACAAACATTTGAGCTCTCTTCACTTCCCCAACCCAGCTGAAACTGGCCAACCTGTTCAAATGTTACATGATAAGAACTCTCCAAAAAGACAAAGCATAATTACATAAGCCTTGTTTCCTTTGGAAAGCTGGGCAGGCTCCCAAATAGGAGTGAATAACTTCCACGGGCACTTAACAACCTTATTCAGCCTCTCCTGGAGCAGACTTGTCCACAGGCATCCTACATGGAAGGTTTCTTTCAGCACCAGGGGAACTTCCTACACATAAATAAACCACCTCTCCTAGGGGAAGCCTGCACAAGAGCAGGAGAGGGGAGAGCAAGCAAGGCCACATGGCTGCTCCCAGGGCCAAGGGCCCCGGGCAGAGCTGCACAGGCTTAATAAAGCCCAAAGGTCTCAGTGGAGATGGCTGCAGGGCTGGGCATCACAGAGAGCTGTGTCATGGGAACCCCCAGCACCCAAGAGCACAGTTCAGCCCAACTCCACACCACAGAGCTGCCTCCCTTCAGCTACCTGCTATTGGAGCACAGGAGCAGCATGGTGCTTCTCATGCAGATTGGGCCATCCCGCACTTCAAGAGCGGTTAGGCTGAGGGAACATGCTTCACTGAGAGACAGTCCGCAAGAACACATTTTTCAACATAGTACACTGCTCAGGGATCAGACCTTTCCTCGAGCCACACACTGAGCTCCCAGGGTACACCTGGTCATTTCCCCTCATCCCAAATACATTTGTGAATTAAAAAAAAGCTGAATAAAATTACAGAGATTAAAGGAACTCAAGCCACTCTGATGGCTTTGGAAAGAGGATCAAGTACAAAAACATCCTGTGACATTTAATTTTATTGCAAATGCTGTGACAAATCTTGTCACCTCAACAAACCAATATCTAAGGCCCTGAGTTAGAACAGCCACAAGCCCCATGCAACAGAGATGGAGTCACTGCTTCAACATTTGACTATTACCTTTTTTAATTTTTTTAATTGTCTCATCCATCATCATACGTGGAGGCGAAGAGATTCCATCTTTAGCATAACCAAAAGTGCAGAGATATCTGGACTAATGCTCCAAACAGCCCTGGACTCCATCACTGAAATAAGGTCCCCAGAAAATAACTGTACATGGCAGTACTCATATGATTTATCTGGAAAATGGGATTATTTTGAAGCTATTTACCTCCTACCTACAGCAGCTACAGCTAATTACCATTTCACTGCCACAGCATATTCACTCCACATGCAGGAGAGAATACAGCAACACACACTCAGGGCATTGCCAGCAGGACATGGAGCCGTTAGTTCCTACCTGCTTCTCCCCTGCACGGTTGGGGAGAGAGTGGCCTTCAGAGGTGACAGTGTCTCACTGCTGACCACCAGGTGGCAATCACGGCAGAGAAACGCACCCCCCTCCCCAAAACGACCTCCAGTCACTGTCAGGTTGTCCCTGCGCAGGTGACCACCCTGGGTGGCCAGTGTCACTGCCAAACTCTTGGCCATGTCATCCCACTGCTCCACCCACACTGTGGAAGACAGACTATGTGATCAGACTAAATGTGTTTGGAATCCTGGCACTGAACTTCCCAAGGGAAAAGGAAATACGAGGAAGGTGCACAACATGCCTCTGGGAATTCAGTTGCAGGATGGAGAGTACCTAAAAACACACAAGGCATCCAGGGGAAATGACTGGATGTAAATGGAAGGATGTTCCCTTGTTGGACTTCCAGCAGACTTAAATGGTAAACAGTGATGCCCTACAGGTTCTTTAGTCCAGACACCTTCAAAACCACAGTGATGCTGTCAAAGGGGTATCATGAAGTCTGCAGGCAGAACTAGGGCTGCACATGGAAGCTCAAAAAAACCAAGCACGCAATAAGGTGCACATCACCTGCTCATCTGTCCTTCAGGTGGGCCACAGCTAGCAACACAGCTAAGAAATAAGCTTAGAAACCAGCCGAAAAGCAAACAGGAATTTTGGGGACCTTCAAGAGGTTTCCTTGTCTTTCAGTGTTTAAACAGGCATGTATTTATAGTCAAAACCAAAATGGGTCACCAAGGCTTTATGCTTCCTATCTCCACAAGGCCACAAGGCACTTATGGAAGTGCAACAAACTACCAGAGGAAACAGTTACGTCTGAGACAATCATGGACATTTTCTTTCCTGACAACACCCTTTACTTCTTTGAAACTACCAAAACACCCAGATGTGAATATACAATGTTGTCAGAAGCACAGATTAAAAACACGCACATTAGTCAATGAAAAAAGACATTATCCCATCCTTCTAATTTCTCCCATTTCTGCTGAAAAGGAGGGTTGTTCATGACAAGAAGCCAAACAGTACAATCGCCCTCCAGTTTTTTCTCCATTGGAGTCAAAGAAGACAAAGAAAACCTCTGCCAGTAAAAAATTTAGTCACAGTGAATTTCACAGCACAGCAAGCCCCTAGTTAAGTGGGGCTCAAAGGGAGTCCACTTCATTTCATGCACTGCAGTTTAGCTAGGAAATAACTGAGTGACTTAATGGTTCATGTGGCTTTCAAAGAGCACACATGAAACTTGCTATTACTAGGAACACAAACCAGTCACAACTGGCAACAAACTTAAAGACAGGGAAACATGGACTTCAGTATAGTTTGCTTTTAGTGCTACAGCTGATAGATCTGTGATAACACACTTACTCTGAGAAAAAAACAACCAATCAAAATTTTATGTAAGTTTTAAGCTTCACCAAGAGTTTGAGTAAAGCTTAAAGACTACAAAAACCACAGAACTGACGCTGTATGTCAGCTGTACTACCCTGTCAGAACAGCTTTGCAAGGGGAAGAGAAAAGCTGGGATTTATGCCCAACTGCCATTACTGCACGTGTTCTAGATTACATCCAGATCCCCATCACCTGTAGAATTTGAGCACAGCATTGCCATAGCTCAGAGTTACCTACTCTGGATCACCAACTACTCAGGACTACTCAGGTTTTCCCAAGATAACTGAACAGATTTATCAATATCCACAGTTTCTTATAGAGACTCACTCAATAGGAAACAGTGTGGCTACTCCAGGTGGGAACTTGGCACACTGCAACTGTTCCCAAGAAAAAAATTGAAAATGCTGAAAACTACAGGGCCTTCCTTGTGGAGTGGAAAAATGAACTCACAATCTAAACCCAGCCCAGCATAGGTCATTTCTGTAGCCCTGGCTTAAAATTTCCTCCTTCATGACAGTGCCTTCAACTTGAACTCTAGACAGCAATGGCTTTACAGTGCCACCTGAAATGCACAGAGCGCAACACCTTCCTTAAAGCAAGGCAAATTTAAAACCACAAAAATATGTGACTTCCTTCTACTTCTTATCAGCAAAAGCTTAAAAAGTCTCACAGCTACTGATAATCTTCCTCATGCAGAAGTGAAAAGCCTACACACTGTATAGAACTCTTACACACAGGGAGGCAACACTGAAAGGCTGTCAGCACCCCATGGTGCTTGTGCTTGTCAGGCTAATTACCTGTGTCTGTTCCCTCTATACTACAAGCTTTTTTGAGCAAAGCCCATATGCCCATTAATGCTGTGATGTGCCAGCACACTGAAACCAGTACCAAAAGAAACTAACTTTATGTAGCTATGAGGTTAACTAGTAATGAGCTATCCTTAGCCTCATCACAGCTTATCCATCAAATACCAGAGAAATACAAGCATCTTGTTAACAGGTTCCTGTCTCTATTGCATGCATTAAATTAAGTGAAGCCAAGCACTCTGACTAGGAATCTCAGTCATCTCTACTTCCAATAGCAGCCACATACCCTGTTGCAAAGTTGCTGTCTTCTTTCCAGTCCACTATGCGACAGATGAAGAGTATATTTGAATAGTCCTCAGGCCTGGTCACAAAGTCTGGAGGGCAATCAGCCAAGGACACATAGATCCTGGGCACTCTGTGGTCCACAGGTGAGAACATGGCACATCTCTTGAAGAGTTCACTATTCTTGTCTGCCAGAAGCTTGATGAAACCTGTAGCTGCTCGGGAATGCTTCTTTTCCAAAATATAGACCACCTGGAAGAGGCAAAGGTTTCTACAGTTAATACCTTCAGAGAAACTTATTTTCTTTAACAGAATAGGGATATGCAGAGGGCCAGCAGAATATCTGGAAAAATCACAATGCCTATATCATGCTTTCCCTCTGTGTGCATATGTGTGCCTGCCCATTTTTTAACTGAGTACCTATTTACAGTGTATTTTCCTTGCCATCTTGCTCACAGCTATAGAACAGCTAAGTGCCTTCCAAGTGCTAGCTTTCTACAGCAATTTTCTTGATTACAGAACAAAACCAGTCAAGAAGCAGATGCTTCCAAATGCAGGGAATTAGCCACAAAATACAAGCAACTCCTGTAAAATCTTTCATTTGCATCCTCAGCCTGTGATTTGGACATTCTGTGCAGAACAGGCCAGTCCAAAACTGGTGCCACTGGCAGATCCAACGCTAACCACAGGAAAGGATGTGCTGTGGGGAATTTGGCAGTTCTCTCCTTCTCTCTGTTCTTTCTGAAGTTAGAAGTTATTTTACCTTTATACAACATGGCTTCGAAAAGAATAATAAATTACAATATCACTAAATAATTGTTCCAGAGAGGTGCTCATCCAGGCTATACTTTTGTAGACCATAATAAATCACTGGATAGCAGAAATATTATAGCCAATTTTCTAAGCTTATACAAAAGAGTCCTTCCAGAAGATTACAGACGCTGCACCTCTGTGTGATTCTGAGCACTGGAATTGCCATACTGGATGAGACCAGAGGGCAGCCCAGCCCACAATGGGGACTGCAAGGGAAAGCAAAGTCATGGAAGAGACCTGACCCAGGTGACCCAGTAGACCTTTTCTGGTCTCTTAACATTCAGAGATTGACTTAAATCTTGAACCAACAGCACTAGTAGCCTTTCCAAAGTCTGTAAGAATAAATTCTGACAACTTTGGATATCTTGACACTCATATTACTATCCAATCTTTTTCCCGAATCTTGCTACATAACTCTGCGTAACAAAGAAAGGGAATTTAAACTAGCAAAATTGGTAAAAATAACATGACCCTTGATTTTTATCAGATCAGACAATTACTCTCTTTGAAACTGAAAATGAGATTCAAAGATCAACAGATGGAGGCTACAGGGAGCTCAGAGCTGATCTCCTTCTGCGTTTGGGAGCACACACGTACTCGCTTATCAGTCTCCATGGAGTTACCTTGGCTGTCCTTTGAAGACACTTATCTGGGAGGAGCCTGGGATCATTCCCCTTGGGTCCATCATCTTGCTTTGTCCTGTGCAGAGCACTGATCCCAACAGCCTTTGCTGCATCAAACAAACACAACAGTTACTGTAGTGCATTTCCACGATAAATTCATATTGCAGTAAACTACAACACAAGCTGCATCTAGTACTTAAGTCAAAAAAAAAAAGATCCCCCAAGTGTCAGAATAGCCAAGCATAAAGCAATTATTATTTCTCCAGGCTACCAAAAAGAGCAGAGATACGTTCACTTACCATGCAGATCTGCTGAAAACCAACAAAAATCAAAATAAATCCCAACTTTACAAGCAGGACTATACCAGCCATAATAAACAAAATGGTTTGAAACATTGCTTATTAAATACTAACAACTACATGAATTTCCTGTCATTTCTTAAAATCATTAACATTATATAAGTAGTCCTTTAAGTACATATGACCACTTGATATTTAATTTCCTTTAAAAAAACATTATGCACAGTTAGAAAATGTATGTTTATCTGTGAAACAGAAACCATATCTAATAAGCTGACCCTCTTTGGCTGTAGACCAGGATTATGAAAAACTTCTACAAAAGTAATCTCTACACATGACAAACAGCTCCCTCCCCCCAAAATCTCTTGACCAGACGCTGATACTATTTAAATCAACTGTCAACTAATTTCTAGTTTGCAATTTTAAAATATTCAAGTATCTGAGTTTGGAAGTACAGAATCACAGAATGGTTTGGGTTGGAAGGGACCTTAAGGATCACCCAGTTCCAATACCCCTTGCCATGGGCAGGGACACCTTCCATTAGACCGGGTTGCTCAAAGCCCTGCCCAACCTGTCCTTGAACACTGCCAGGGACGGAGCAGCCACAGCTTCTCTGGGCAACCTGTTCCAGTGTCTCACCACTCTCAGAGAGAACTTCTTCCTAATGTCTAACCTAACAGGTTAAAACTTAAAAAGGGGAAATTTAGACTGGATATGAGGAAGAAGTTCTTTAATGTAAAGGTGGTGAGGCACTGGAATGGGTTGCCCAAGGAAGTTGTGAATGCTCCATCCCTGGCAGTGTTCAAGGCCGGGTTGGACAGAGCCTTGGGTGGCATGGTTTAGTGTGAGGTGTCCCTGCCCATGGCAGGGGGGTTGGAACTGGATGAACTTAAGGTCCTTTCCAACCCTTACTATTCTATGATTCTATGATCCTCCTTTGTCCTACTCCTAGGTACCCTTGTAAAAAGCCTCTCTCCAGCTTTCTTGGTGATCCTTCCAGGTATTGGAAGGCTGCTATAAGTCTCCCTGGAGCCTTCTTCAGGCTGAGTATCTGCAATAGATGGCTGGCACACTGAATGCATAGAGTGTTTACAAATATCCAAAGTGATCTTTATTATGAAGAAGGATGGGACTGGTCCCTTCTTAAGCTGCATCTCTGCTGAGAGCCTGTGTTTATTGCTCTGACAACATTTTTCAGATAGAAGCATCCACATGCTCTTGTCTGGAAGGCTTCTAAAAAATGGCTGCCTTTTTCCACTTGTACAACACCACATCTATCTCAAACACATGTGCTAAAATCATGCCTTGAGTGTTCAAAAGGAATTTTGCTTCCTTAAAGAAAGACTGTGGCACCAAGTGCAAGTTTCAAGGGATGAAGCTGTCATGGTTTTCCTTGGAAGACATGAGATAAAGCAATCTTTCACTGAAGGCTGTGCTCCAGCAGGCCAACAGCACTCACGAATGTGAGAAAGCCTCAAGGAAGAGAGTGGTGTCTCACAGACCCTGGCCCCCAGATGACACCCATCTGTCCTGCAGAGACCCTTGATGGAGGCTGCTGGTGACATGATGGATGGAGGGGGCTGGGCTGCGGAAGGGGCAGCTGCAGCTGCTGGCAGCATCAAGCATGCTTGGGTGCTGAGGAAGGGCGCTTGGGGGAAGCCAGGGTTTGTGTGTGTGTGGTGCTGTGGAGGGGCAGCAGCTTGCCCTGAGGGGAACAGCTGTGCACCACCATCACCAGGCCATGTTCACAGATGGTCCAGCCACTGTGGATGGCCTTGGGTGCCTCCAGGCAAAGTTACTCCAGCAGTCAATGACAGCTATCGCTCTAATGACAAATGCTGGTTCTCATATGGCACTAATTATCCCCAGCTTTGCCTTCTGATAGAAAGATTTTCAGACTTTGCCTCTCCCCTGAGATTATATTTTTCAGAAGAACCTAAGTGACTTTGATTTTATCTTTACTGACTTGTTATTAGCAGTGCTGAGAGGAGAAAGAACAGATATTCAGTGGTTTAATCTACTTTCCTAAAAAAAGCAACAGTAGTAGCAGCAGAAAGCCCATTTCTTTTTTTACTTCTCCTACTGGTATGAACACAGATTTGCCACAAACAGGGTTACTGAGAGATAAAATAACCAGAGTTTTATGACAACAAAATGGGGGAAAAAGTTGCTCTGATAATTATAAAGTTTTAATAGTGGGGATACCCAAGTTAATCTCATTTCTTTGCCTCCTCTAAGGTCTTTGCTAGCTAAAGGTCATACCAGGCAAGTAAAGAATAAAAGCAAGGAGAAATTCTGTTTTCTTACTTTAAAGCCATCATTTAATAGTCACAGGTTTACAGTGTGCCAACCATAACAAAAGCTAGGACAAAGAAGATGACAATCCAGTACAAAGAAACACTGGCAGGGGCAGAGGGCAAGGGGACGTTGGTAGCCTTTCAAAGGCCATGCCTTTAAGCACACCTGCCTCAAACCCAGGGCTTCACTGGAGTGAGCCTTCCTCACTGCACGGCACACATTGGATAGAAATCAGTTCTAAACATGTTTGGGGAAAAAAACCAAGAGCTGCACTTGCTGCTTTCTCAACATAGCAGAACAACAGCAGTGACTCAAGGTCCAGCAGGTGAGAATGAGAAAAGCACCAGGAGCCACGAGAGGAACGTGCTTGTTAGCACTGCTTTCTTTCCACTTATCCTTCCAATTCCCATTTCTCCAAAAAGTCATTTGCATTTTTACACTGAAGCAGCTTTTCCGGTAAAAAAAGGAGCCAGCAGTGATGTCCTCAGGAGGTATGGCATACACTCATGTGAAAGCACAGAAGCACAGGAAAGGAGCCATCACAGGGAGCACAATAAATGGGTGACCAGGACTTCCTTTGCCTGGGATGAAAAACATGCAGGGCTGGAGCATTTTCCCCCATCCTGCTGAAGCTGGGCCCCATGTGAACCCAATACAGCTACCAGAAAACATCTGAATTCTCACTGTGGGATGTGGTAGAACTTGCCTTTTTTTCTTCACAGCCAATGCAAATCAGGAGCTTTCGCCTAGCTAGAGAGCATCTTCTTCAGGGGTCTCTCCAACTCCAGCATTACTGGAATTCTATTCTATTAGAGAGTCCAACTTACAGACCCTGAGATCTACAACTATACCATCAACAGAATGAAAAAAGGAATGAAATCCTAGCCATCTGCTTATTCTTACCTGTCTTTCTTAATCAACATTAGTACCTAAAAGGTCACTTACTAATGTGGAACTCTCCTGAAACAAGGGACAGGGAAGAAGACACACAAGGAACTCTACTCCTGGGGCCAAGAGATGTGGACTTCTCTATAGCTTGTAGCTGCCCCTTTTGAAGTCTAAATTCTGTCAGTACTAGGCTCATATCTAATGCTTGGAGGTATACAATAGCAGAGCACCAGCAATGAGGGGTCCCTGCGAGAAATCCCTCTGCTCAGAAAGGACAACTACCTAGATCCAGTGTCCACCTGACTCAATTGTCACGTTACTGCACAGAAACCTCAGTCTCAACAGCAATAATATGCCATGAGAGCCTGGTACCCAAGTCCCCCAAATACACATCTGGCAGTCACTCTCCTCCATTGCACATCCCCCTTCCCTCCGAAGAAGTTGGATCTTGGTGTGTGGGCAGAAAGAGGAGGTATCAGGGTCCCACCAGTGACTGGTTGTCTAGAAGATCTCAGCTGGGAGGATAACATCTCCCACAACAGGGCAGAGCCACGGAGGCAATCCTAAAGGAGAGTTAACTTGAGAGAGGAGCAGGATTTTGAGCAGGGGAGGTGGGAAGAAACTCCCTGTATTATGCCAAACTAAAAAATGAATTATTCTGACCCCTTTACTGCAGTTGTTATCCAATGACCATTCAATATTTCCACCCTGGGCAAAGACATGTTTTCTGAGAAAGATTTACTATGTTAGCTTGGGCAGTACTTCATCAGCTTATCTTACAGTGAAAACACACTTCAGCAACTAGGATCCAGTGAAACTGCATTAAAATCTCTGTGTTTTCCTTTCAGCGATTATCTGACAAACCAAAACTGTAAGTCTTACTTTAAAAAAGAAAAAAAAAAAAAAAAGGAAAAATTGTACACTACATACAAATAGCATTTCAAATTTGTTACGTTATTAGTAACAGAGTAGATCCAGGACATTTGGAATCTGCCTCTCTCTGTAACAGATCAATTTAGGCAGGTTCAATACACACTTAGATTTGCCTGATGGGCATTCCTAAGTCAATTTTTTTTTTAAAAGCCCCCCAAATTTCTTTTTACAGTTAAATTACCATCACATTAAAAGGTGGCCAAAGTGGACCACAAGTCATCATACTGGAGTTCTGATTACTTGTGACAGATCCAGAATTATTTTCACTAGGTTTGCATTGGTCACTGTGGAAATTTGCAATCCTGTCCAAAAGGAATACAATTAAAGATGCAATATCCACTAGCAAATGAAAATATATCGCAGTTTCAGATCTCGGAAACAACTCACTGGAAAAAAAATCTCCCTCCCTGGATGGATGGAAAAAACCAAAGTTTTTTAAAAAATATGTTCGATGTTTGCTACTTCAGCTAGGAAAAAAAACTCCTACTCGAGAAGTTAGCCAGCTTACTCTACATGGGCATATCTAAGAAACCCATCAGAAGACATTATTGATTTTAAGCTTTTAAAACAGAATATATGGCTCTTAAGCTTAGTGCTCAGATACCAACACACCTGTAAACCTTTTAATAGCAAACTCTCCTACTTACTACTGAAGTAAGCAACGCTTATGTTCTCTGATGTCTACTTCAATAAACAGCTTTCAGCATCTTATGTTTTAGTACCAAATATGTACGGAAAGTGGTGTGAAACAAACCAATTTATTATATATATCTCAAGGATTGTGTCACATTCAAAAAGGATGTGTTTCTGGAAGTTCTGTTTATATCACTTCAAGAAACATATGGAAATGAAAACTCTCTTCAACCAAGAAGTGATACATTCAGATGCATGCACAGATTTGCCCTGGGTTGTTACACTATCCTGCTACAGTCTTCATTTTTAGGGACAATGAGAAGGAAACATGTTGCTGTTTAGACCACAGTACAAGGGCTCTTCATATTCAGCTGCCGATGATTATTGGCACAGAATAGATTTTTCCTCCAGAGCACAAACTGCTGGTAGGAACTAGCAGTTCACATCATACTTGGTCCTCCCTTCACCAAGCAAAGTAAAACGTAACTTTCTGAGGATCAAAGCAAAGGGATCCAGTTTCTTAGAAACACTTGTCCTTACATGGATGATCTCAGTTCCTCAAAGTTATTTCAGTGCATACAGAGGTAGAAGCTTCTCCTGATCTTGGCAGATTTCTTTGCCCTGGGTCAGAAGTACAGAGATCCAAGTGAACTCCCTGAAGTCTCACCTATCAGAGTAAAGAGCCTCTCCTCCTTACCCAAGAGGGAAGAGAGTAGGGGAAAAGCACCATTTCACTTGTACCAAGCACTATGCAAAACTGAAATTTATTTTAAATGGGCTGCAAGAAGGCTTGCTCAGCAAAATATCATGCAAGAAACAGTACCTTGTGAGTATTAGTATCGTCACACACAGAGCTTTCCACCTGCGATGGAGGGAAGACAAGTAGTTCACTGTGATGAGACTGTTTAGCCAACAGTTCTGGATTTGAGGACATGCAGGCAGCCTGTCCAAACTCAGTCTGACAGGTCCTGTGTGCAATGCAAGAGGACTCAGCAAGTAAGAAGCAAAGCTGCTCCAAACCATGCAGCAATGAGACAATCTGAATTGTCCCATTGCATAGCTATGAATCTATTGATCAGGACTAACTTTGTTAGAGATATTTATTTTGAATACCCATTTAAGCAGACTCACCATGCCACAGCTGCTCACGTCTCAACATCTGAACTCACACACCTGTGTGCCCAACAGCACACTGAAGATGAGGACCAGGAGACTCAGATAATAAGCAAAAAGATTTTTGAAGATGCACAGGTGGGAGGAGTCCCTCAGAGAGGGAGAGGAAAAGCATAATAACGGATGCATACAGCACAGAGACAAGCATGTGCAATAACAAACAGCAAAGACAACGTGAAGAGGTGAGTATACCTGATTTCCTTACACATGTAATGTGGCCAAGCATCTAAGTTATTTACTTACATTTAGCCACCTCCAGGACTAAGAATGATGAGACAGGAGTGTCACTTTTCCTTAGAACCCTACAAGGCTCTTCTACAGCGAAGATTCAACACCATTTGGCTAAGCTGCCATCTAGTCCAACAGATCAAACTGTAGCTGTCTCAGAAGCCACATAAAATTACTACAGAGCACAGGTACCCAGGCCTCCTGACACTCTCATGTGCTTGAGAAGCTGCCAATCAACAGCGGGGTGGAAGCTTTATTCCGATAGAATTAAACTTCAAAAAAATCAGGTAATGTTGCAGTCTACATAAATACAGTTTTATTGCATTAATGGCAAGTAAAATTAAATGTTACCAAATTTTTTCCATTGAGTATTTTGCCTATCTATTTAACACTCTTCCTTCCTGTCTATGCATCTGTTCCTGAAGTGTGTGTGTGTCCAATTTTACTATTGCATGGAAAATATGTTAGCTGAATGAATCCTAGTCTGATTCATCCTGGAAACTTTGCTGCTAACAATGACCGTACTCTAATATGTTTGTCTTCACACCCACCATTCATTCTCAGTATCATGCCCTCTCACTTACTTGACCTAAACTTGTAACTCAAAGGAGAAACACAGGTGAATTCAGGAACAGATGGTAATTACTCTAGTTCCTGTTACCTAATGGCATAAGTTGTTTGGGGTTTTTTTTGTGTTACTCAAGAAGTCATGTGGGGGTAAAGACAACTTACTAGGGAAGAACAACGTAAGAAGCTTTCCCAGTGTTAACTTCCACAGCAGACTTCTGCTGTGGAACAACAGGGTAACTGGAGCTTATTCAGCCTGTAGCATTTAATCAATGCAATCGTAAAGCCCAATTTGTTCAATACTAGTAGAACATTTTTCTCAAGTTGCTGTACTGTTTATTCTTCAAGAAATCTATGCTCTCATTTAAGAAGAGTTATAGCAACAACCAAAAGAACTAGATTCAGAGACCCGCAAACATGAACTTCGGATAAACTAATACAGAGCTGTCTCGAGCAGCTGAAACAGCTCCAGCTTCTCTGCTGCTTTTCCAGGCTTCAGCAGAGTGAAACCGATCTGATTTTTGACAGTTCCACCTCAAGGATTTCTATTAAAAGCTGTGTAACTGAGAAGATTTCCTGGTGAGCTTTCACTCTGCTGTGGCCTAGAAATGTTAATAGCTATGCAGTGGAGTCGATCCATCTCCAGAAGGCTTCAGGCTAGGAAAGAAGCATGAAGACTCCTTAAAAGCACTCAGAGTAAACGAGAGCCTCTGAAGAGGAGGGAGAAGAACATTTATTCCTTCCAGCAGCCAGTGATGTTGATGGGCTCCAAATTCGTCAGATATTTCATGGCAGCTAAACTGAAAGAAGGGGAAGCCTGAGCAGAGCAGAGGGACAGCATGCGGTCCAGATTCTTGTCACCATCATCCCTTCCTGACCAGCCTTGGCCGAGGAATAGTAGTAATATCTCTCGGAATTGCATAGGCTAATGTGAGACACTGCTAGCTGCAGAACTCCAGATGCCAGAGGAAGACAGGCAGGCAACTTGTCAAGCTTAAAAGGAGAGAGAGAGGACACATAAGCACAAGAGGGGTCATGAAAGTACATGAGAAGGTGCAGAAGTGCAAAACAGAGACTAAACTCCAGATTATAAATTAATTCTTACACTCTGCTAGAAGGATACAAAAACCTTTGTAAGCACTACTGCAGAGCATCATCTTGAGAAAAGAATGGCTTAATGCATTATCACATAACTGCAGTGAAGTTATCAAATGCCACCACCTCTGTTGAGGCAAGCAATCCCAATACAGTCAACAAAAGACTCCAGTCAGTAGCAGTGTGGACATCAAGCAATTCTAGATTGTAATTTCTGATCTTATCAGGGCTACTAGACTGACAGTATCATTTGACTTGAGAAGAGATTGACCAGCATCTACCTGGCCAATGCTGAACAGACAGGGAGACAGGAACAAGTTCTACAGCAGCTCCAACCTAAACTCTATTGACTCTACCTATTAAACAACAGCTATTCAATTCAATTTCTCAGCACACAATTGGCTGAGTTAGCTGTCAGTTTTCTCTGTCTGTAAAGAAGCTATTTCTAGCCAAATATCATTATGTCAAGGCAGTGAGCAAACCTCAGACATTCACATATTCAAACACTGACTTGCAGAAGTGTAGGTGTAAGTGGAAATCCTGAACAAACACAACTATCTGATCGCTGACAGGGCAGCCAGTCCACCAACTTGATGAATTCTGTGAGCCACCTCGTGGGAAGCAGGATATTTTGCGTATCTGTAAAGTAAGATCTCTCATGAGAAGAGTTGAAAAAGCTCAGCAAACTAGTTTGAAAAGGATAGCTTTTGGCACAGTGACACAGTTTTACAAACTTTTATTTGACTATCCCTTTGCTAAGAAAGGCTGGGGCACTTTTATCAGCACAGCTGTCACCCTCAAGTGCACAAGTAGCTGCTACAGTCCAACTGCCAGTGTTTCTTTATCAGAGTAATCTGATTGCAGCATTTGTATGAAGCCCATGTGACATGCAAATCTGTATAACAAAAAAGTCTGTTTAGCATGTAGAGATATTTACACCTTGGAAATACAGCTGAAAATGCAAGAGGGAGGAGTTTTCCAACTTTGCTAAAAAAAAAAGAGCTACCTCCAGTGACCAAAATTTAACATTAAGACAATCTAACTTCAGAACAGGACAACACTGATCTTTGTGTAGAACAGCATGCTGGAGAGGAAAACAGCTCATCGCTTTCTGGGTCAGAGACTTTTCTGAAGATAATCTTTAACCCAACTTCCCTGCAATAAAAGTTCAGAAAAGCAGAGCAAACTCATTTGATCAGGGCAGCTTCTGGCACAGTGACATCAGTCATGAACTTTTATTTAAATATCCTTGAGCAAAGCAAGGCTGACGCACTTTTACAAGCAGAAGATCTGTCAGAAAGTTCATGGGTTGAGAATTAGGCTGAATGTGACGGTTTCTCCACTTCTATGGACTTCCCTTTTGTTTATCCCATCCCTTCTGGGGCCCTAGGTAGAGAAAGGCAAGAAGCACAGCTCTCAGCTGCAGCACTTAGTGAAGATAGGTCTAACAACAGAGTCTCAGCCTGCAGCCCCATGCATAACAATTTCAACCAGTTTGCTTTAAGCCCCACAGAGGCATAGGAAGCCCAAATTACAATGACTTCAGGGAAATTCAGTCCACCCAAATCTGGACCATAGTGAATACAACGTTTCATGCTTTGGAGCTTCTGACAGCAAGGGCCAACTTCAAATTATTTGTCCCAGCATGTAAGCAGAGATGGAGGGGGTGACTGTGCTCTGAAGAGGAACAGAGCCACAACAAGAGATGGGACACAGGCCAAGGTAGAAAAGACATCAAAACAGCCAGAGCTCCCAGCGTGCTCTTATTTGAATGACACATCAACTTTTGTTCTTCATGGTTCATTCTGATCAGCAGCAGCAGAACAAATGAGCCAGTAACAGAGATATTGCATAATTCTACTCCTCTGTTAGAAAGGACAAACACCATCTTGCAATGGAGAGGCAGCCTGAACAAAGATTTGAGCACCATCTCAACACATCTCTATTATTTTGCTCCAGAATTAGTAAAATTTACATCTGATTCTATTAGAGTAGCTATGGATATTTTTTTACCCCCAGAAATCTGGTGAGGTTTTTGTTTAGTTTGGATTTTGTCTAGGTCTCATAGATATGTATCTTTTTATACATATGCACATATACCTGTATGCATATACATACATACATAAAGTGCCCATTAGAACATGATTGGCTATTTCTTCATTTTATTTTATTAAATATGGTACCCTTGATGGCATCTTTGTCCAGCTTGAAACATTCAGTCTTCCCAACATTAGGAAAACAAAGAAAGCCTATCACAAGTGTTCATTCACATTGCACCGGCCACAGATTATTTCTTCTGCTCCCTTCTGTGCATGAGGCCATGCAATGAGTCTGTGTAATAAACCCCACGAAGCCATACTCCCCGTGAAAGTAATCACAACACTGGTTTTGGTGGGTCAGCAAGAAATACCCCCATATGATTTCATCTCCCATCAAACTCTCTGTGTTTTGCTGCAAGTTACTCCCAGCAGAAGGGATGTAACATAAAAACAGACTCATATACAGTTAGCTTGAAAGGAAAATTCAACAGGCAGCATCAGCCAAAGCAGCCCTCCCAGGGAATGCCCATATTACACACAGGGAAGATCACATCCACTCACTAACCCTGCAAAGCACTCTTCCTCCTGATGCCGGTACCACATTCAAGTAGATGGCCTTCAGAAGTCCAGTGGATATTATCCTCTAAGACTAAGGTCCGTCTTGAAAAAGTGTATGTTTGGTCCTTTTAAAAGCATTTTGAGCCACACCTGTGGAGGCTGAATTTGGCAGGAACTTTTCTTTTTCATGAGGGTTATCACTGACGCTAGAATAACTGTAGCTATTTTCCAGGCAAGACTTAAAATCTGGATAAGTGACTATATGAAAAATTGCATGAAAGACAGGAAACAAGCCAAAGCAATCATCAACTGCTCAAAAACACCTTCAGAAAAAGAAGCATCATAAACTTTATATGTACAAAAAAACAAGGACATTAAAAAGCAGAGCAAGAAGAAACCACAGAAAAGTCCATATGGGTTATATGGCTAAAGAAGCTGAAGCAACTATTAAAAGAGGTGATAGCAAAATTCAAACTCAGCAGAAATCTAACTGGCACATCCACACCAGCCACAAGGCTTGGTAAGGATGAACACAGAAAACACAGAAAGGCCTTGAAAACAAAAGAAAACAGCTGGTTTAGGCAACTGCAATGGAAAAGTAGGTTGGATTTCAAATCTGTAGACAATAAGCTGATCTAACATTTGTCCTACAAATATCCTCCAAAGATAGACCTAAATGGCGAAAACCACTCAGATGGCATAGATTTTAAGAGATAACTAGATAAACTCCAACACAGGTCACTCCAGAGCATCTCGAGGAGCTTGGATGCACCAAGTAACTCTGATCACGCCTTTAACACTAAAGCACAGTCATATAAGTAAAATAAAATACTGGCTCAAGACTCTATTTTAAATGTTGGTGTCAAACTTGAATGTATTTCTCAGACTTTTCAACTGTCACTGCTATCAGACACAACGTGTGACTAGGAGCATTTTAGAAAAACTGTTGAGTCAAAGCAGTAGCTCAGCAGTGTGCAGCTGTAACAGTGTCCAACACTGCAAAAAAGATGAGGTTAATAACTAGCTGTGTAAAACAAATGGGTAACTCCCAACTCAAGCCCCATGCTGGAAAGCAATGGAACAAGATCTCTTTGGGTAGAGAAGAGATTCAGAGTAGCTGGAAAGCAATGGAACAAGATCTCTTTGGGTAGAGAAGAGATTCAGAGTAGCCCTGACAGAAGGACTTGGGGGTGTTGGTCGATGAGAAAATGAACATGAGCCGGTAGTGTGCACTCACAGCCCAGAAAGCCAACCGTATCCTGGGCTGCATCAAAAGGAGCGCAACCAGCAGGTCGAGGGAGGTGATCCT